>JAKTYB010000031.1:0-120387 GCA_030561725.1 Grinbergsozyma bentonensis | reverse complement strand
CTGAGTGAGCCAAGCGTGGCACAACAACCAAGGCCATGCCGACTTTTCGCTGAACCCCATTTTGTACCTCTCTCCTCTCCGAGTCAGTAAACTCTTGGCGCAGCTACACATGTCCCGGAAATAGTGCCCAATATTGTCCAATTAACCCGAAAATCCGAGCCTCGCGTCGGAAAATTAAGGGCGGCAGCGTGTCCCCGCAGACTCGGAAGGAGACCGAAGACAGATTCGGCGTCCGGCCGAATTGAATGAACGGCCCCTACAATCAGGTGCCGACCCTGGATCCCGCTATTTCTATGTTCCGCTTTTCAGTCGACCAAGCTCTGCTTTTGACCAGCCAATAGATTACCCCAATGCCAGACGCTTTGCAGACACACACAGAAACTAGGGAACGCTTCGGCAAACAGATATCTGACTTTCCTAAAACGACTCTGTATCCGCAAAAACTGCTCAAAGTCCACTCAGATTACCGTCCGTTGATTACTTGTTATTGCTATTACACGTCCAACCTAGGCAGGCACAAATAAATTAGAATCATTCTAGCCGATTTTCCAGACTTCCAAGCCGATAATGTCAAACTTGTCACCCTGACCACTCAGTGGCGGATTGCCAAAAGTGAGAGAGCGCTGGCTTACGCCTCTCGCCAGGGAGTCGTCGAGCCACAACCCATAGTGCCCGTCGCCACCGCCCATGGACAAGAAATTAGTTGTGCAAAAGATTGTAAAGTCGTTCAAGCCGGTATATGGAAAGGCCTCAAATCGATGAACAGAAGGATCGTCATCCTGGTGCTTTCGGTCGTTGTTGAAAGAAGACCTCCACAAAAAGCACTCGCCGTTGCCGTAGAAACGACGTGACTCAGTCACGCGAAAATATTCATTAGTGTAAGCTCCAAACACAGAGCCACTGGCATCCTTGACAATGAGAACATAGCCCGTGCGCACGTTATTGGCTGCTTCTCGGCCAGCGAGAGGGTCGTGCGTGAACTGGCTTCCATATCCTTGCCGTTTCGGGGCCACAGCTCCGCCATGCGCCATGCGGTCATAAAGCGTCGAAAGCGAAGCTCCATGCTGCTCGAGCGAGAAAATCAGCTTCCAGCTCGAGTAGAGCTGTATTCTCTGCGGCATCAGCGGCCGAATCTCGGCCGCAAGATGGGCGCTGTTCAGGCGATTGTGAGTCCACTCCGTATAGCCCTCCAGAATCACATCAGGCAGAGGCGGTGGGGTCCACTTATCGTCTTCATTTTCGCTGAGATGGGCTTCTCGCGAGATGGGCGACTCGTCTGATGGCGATGCCGAGAGCCCGCGCTGTAGCAGAGACTTGAACATGGTGGGGATGGGTTGCTAGGCAACTAACGAGGAAAAAGCACTTATTAGCTGCGGCGATTGTAGGAGCAGGGCCTCTAGAGAATCTGTACTGTCAAAGCAGCGTAATTCAAACAAACGTTATGATGTGTTTGCTGTTGCTGATGGCGCTTTCGGATATAGCCAGTGGCACGGTTCCGAATGCGACAAGGGCGGTCAGTCACGTGGGGGGCATATATCGAAGGTTGGACGAAAAGACGCTGAGAAAAGGAGGAGAATGGGCGGGAAAGTGTATCTCATGTTGTATTTTAGACTCGATCAGCTGCAAACTCGGCATGCTACCGAATCCCGGATTTCTCTATGCTATATATATATTTTCATTATGTCAACGTTTATTTGGTCTCGGCCAGCTCGGCAACCGCCTTCTCACCCAGATCTTTGCGAGCAGTCATCACAGCATGGACGAACTCTTCAGCACACTCGTCCTGATTGAACTTGGCGCACGCATTGAAGATGCGCGCCTGACGGCCAATCTCCTCCATATGGCTCAAAAGACCCTCCGAGCCCTCGACAAACTCATAGGCAGTGTACTTGAGTCCAACCTCGTCGCAGAACTTTTTGAGATACTCAGTGGCACGACGGAAGGAAGTGCGTGGCAGACGCGGGTAGAAGTGGTGAATAACCTGAAATTGAAGACCGCCGTGCACCCAGTCCAGCCAGGGTGGACAGGCAATATCCATAGTGGTGCGGACTTGGCGCTGGGCAAACGACTCAGTCGGGCCAAAGTCAGCCGTCGACATGCCAAAATGAGACATGGTGATTGTGACATGCAGTGGCATGGTGATAACGTGCGAGACCATCACGTAGAGCCAACGCTCAGCAGCCGTGTTGAGGAAGCAGTAAACCAAACGGTAAGAGAACCAATAGTTAAAGAAGCAGAGACCAGCCAGCTCAATGTAGCGCAAAACAGCAGCCTTACCACGGCGGGGACCGAGACCAGCAAGAACGTGCTCCCACGACAGACGGTAGAGATTGAAGCGGCCAAAGCAAAGGAAAAAGTAGTAGGTGTAGCGTTGCAGGGGCATCATGACCTGAGCTACCTTGTCAAACCAGAGAACCTTCTCGTAGTAAGAACTAAAGACATTTCCAAAAAGATCCGGGGCCACAGCAAAAAAGGGCAAATGTTGGATATCAGGATCGTGCTCCGGATGGTTTGTGATGAGGTGGTGTACGTTGTGGTTACGCTTCCACCAGCCGACAGACAAGCCACCAAGAAAGTCGGCAATGAAGATGCTAATGAGATTGTCGGGCCAAAACTTGTGTGTCACAGCGTGGTGGCCCAGATCGTGGACGCAGTATGTCATTTGATGCCAGGCAATGCCGAGAGACGCAGACGACAAAAGCAGCCACCACTTCCCACCAACACCGGTACCTTGAGAAGCTTCCTGAAATTTAAGAAGAGCATAAAAGGCAATGGAGAAAAGTGTGACGGCCTTGACGGCCTCCAAAGCATAGTGCCAGTAGTTGCACTGAAACAAACCGTCGCGCTCCAGAGCATCATGGAGCTCGTGGTACTTCTTGACAATGTGCTGTTGCGTCTCACGATCAACCGGAGGATATTCTTTCAGATCTCTTTCAAGTGCCTGGCTCTTGCACTCATCGATAAAGGCCTGCTGCTGAGCAAGTACGCCAGGGCCCTTGGTGCCTCCAACAAAGACCGAGGTCTTGCCGTCAGCCTCTCGCTTTGTGAAGCGACCCCCGCGGATTGGCGGAACAAAGTTTGTCCAAGGCAAGTCTGTTCCGGAGACGGATCCAATGGCAAACTTGCGAAGATTCTCTAGCGTTTCTTGCGAGTGATAGGCTAGAATTTCGTCAGTAGCATCAACGCCCACAAAGTGCTCCAGCACCTTGTCACCTCCAGGGTGCTTGTCCTTCCAGCCATTCAGCTTGATGACGTAGCCCTTGTAAATGGTGAGCATTTCGCCATCGGCGATACGGCTCTCAATAACGTCTCTAGTCAAAACCTTTGACATTGTGTTAGGTGTAAACTCCAAAGACTAGCGAATGACAAAGTTTTTGCAGTGTGTTTTCAGTGCGCGACAGCAGGGCGCAGTCGAACAAATAAAGCGAGCGACCAGGTTGTTGCAAGGTGGAATGCAGAAATTGGGCCACGGCGGATTTATAGCGCTCCCAATAGGTTCCGGTAAGTTGGTCGAGAGCCCTGCAGGGAGGGATGTGCTGATCGGGAGAAAGAGAGAGGCAGGGAGTGGGCCGGAACGGAGAGGCGGATGAATAGAGCGCAGTCGATAGAACCAGTTTGACATGATTTGTCCTATACCTTCTCTACCCGATCCGACCGGCCCGTTGATCCGCTGCCCCCCTACATTCCAGGGCCGCGCATCGTCACTACATCAGTGAGTCAGGCTGCTGCGCCTAGTTGGTATGCCTCCAGTTGGTCTGCCACCAGTGGTAGTCCAGACTGTCTGGCTCAGTCCACAACCGGGTAGCTGCATCGACTCATCTGCTCTGGGAGTACTAAATCGTAAGCTGATGAGAAAAGTTCATTCAGCAGGAGAGCGGGGCCAAGTGTTGTACTTTTTACTACTTCGCAGATTTTAGTTAGATCGCATACCCATGCTGTAGCTTGCCAGAGAGCCGAAAATTGAAGCCATAATTTCGCTATATTTGCTGCTACTCAGCATTATTCTATACAGTCATTCATTAACTCAATCAAACTTGATTTTGGTGGCCTTTTTGTTTGTATCAACGTCCTTGAAAAAAGCTCCGTAAGCTCCGTGCTCCTTCTTTTTAGTGTGGCCACCGAATTTGAGCAGCTCTTCAGGAACAGGCTGATTTGCACCACGAAGAATATTTGCCAGCGCCCCAGAAAGGTGCTTCTCGTGCTCAGTGAAGAGAGTGATGGCCAGTCCCGACTGACCAGCACGGCCGGTACGGCCAATACGATGAACATAATCTTCGACGGTAAGGGGAAAAGTCAGGTTGATGACAACTTTGACAGCCGGAATGTCAAGGCCACGAGCTGCCACATCAGTGGCCAGCATAATCTTGGATCGTCCACTCTTAAACTCTTCCAAGGCGTGCGTACGCTGAGTCTGATTCAGATCACCGTGCACAGCAGCTACTCGGTAGCCTCTGCTAGAAAGCAAACGCTCTACTCGAGCAGCTTCTTTCTTGTACAATGCGAAAACAAGAATCTTGTCGTCCTTCTTCGCCCCAGACTGATTCTCCTGCAGCAGAGCCAACAGGCGTCGCTCTTTCTGGAACGGGTCAATGACCTCGACACGCTGCTCAATGCGCTTGTTGGCGGAAAGCTCATCTCTGTCTCCAATCGACACCTTGACTGCCTGCTTCATGAACGTCGACGCTAGAGAACGAACCTCCTGCGGCCACGTAGCTGTGAACATAACTGTCTGTCTCTTCGTTGCATCCGTCATGCCAATGATTTGTTTGATGTCCTCTTCAAATCCTTTTTCTAGCATACGATCGGCCTCGTCCAGCACAAGGTACTTGACGTTACTAAGATCTACCGAACCCTCCTCAGCAAGATCCTTAAGGCGACCCGGCGTGGCAATCAAAATCTGAGCCTTAGCAATAGCCCGCTTTTGATCATCCTTAGAAACTCCACCGTATGCACATGCAGCACCCAGGCCTACAATATCTGTCAGCATTTTGATATTATCATAGATTTGCATCGCTAGCTCTCTCGTGGGGGAAACTGCCAGCATGGAAATGGTACCCTTGCGTGCCTTCTCCAAAGCTAAGTTGTTGACGGCTGGAACAGAAAAGGCGAAGGTTTTTCCTGAACCGGTTTCAGCCACGCCGACAACATCACGACCCGCAAGAAGATACGGCCAAGAGACAGATTGAATAGGGGTAGGTTTGGGAAATTTTTTCAGCAGATCCATGATATCATTAGAGACAGAGAGCTCATCAAAATCGAGCACCGGAGCCAGCTCAGCTCCGCCCTTAGCCTCATCTTCAATAGTGATGGAATTGTCTTTGAAGAAGGCTTGCACAGTGGGATCATTGATAGATGTTGCGGACTTAACAGACAAGCTAGAAGCCTCAGAAGTGTTCTCAGAAACCTCTTCAACATTCTTGTCTTTCTTTTCTTTCTTGTCCTTCTTGTCTTTCTTGTCTTTCTTGTCCTTCTTGTCTTTCTTGTCCTTCTTGTCTTTTTTGTCCCTCTTATCCTTTTTCTCCTTCCTTTCTTTCACATGACCATCTTCACCAAGCTTCGACTTTTTGGAGACTCGCTCCTCATTCTCATGCTTTCTCTTCTTGTCAGTTTCCTCTATACTCATCCTAGTGTTAAGTATCGTGATAAATTTCCTAACTTCCAATTTTTTTTTTCTCTGTGTTTTTCCGATAAGATAGCGCGGTGGGGCATTGCCCCACAAGAGAGGCTTTTATCAACCAAGCGCCGCAGAAGCAGTACGCCTGGCAATGAGCAGAAAAAAAGTCTACTTAACCTGGCATGGAGCCGCAGAATGGTGGTTTTAAGAAACCACCCGCCCCAACACTTATCTAGTCCGAGAATTTGAGTGCTTCATGAAAAGATTGGAGGAGGTTGTCAGGATAAGATTGGCCCGTCTCAGTGGTTTCATGTATAGACGGCCAGACACGGCACCTTCCAGCACTATTACAACAGGGAAGTGACAGGTGCTTCTCTCAAATTCTGGGCAATTGCACCAATTTTTCAAAAAGGCGTGTCTGGTCAGCTTGCTGCTCTGCTTTTTCATGCAGCGCGCATTTGAGATAGGGTCCCAGGCATGCGTTTTCTGAGATCAGATCCCGTTATCAGCACGTGCTAGACTGCATCCAACAAATAAGATTGCCCATTATCCATCACAGTACATTACGACGGGTACTATTGTCAATTTTTTGTTTCAACTCTGACTAGAACGCCGTAGGAACCCAACAATTGAAATACACCATGGTTCTCCCGCCCCCGCTAGCCAGAGACCGCTTCTCCTTTTGGTCAAGAGATCCCTCATCGATTGCCAACTACAAGTCTTCCGAGAAACTCCCCAAAACAGCCAATGTGGTGGTAATTGGCTCGGGTTTCAGTGGCACGTCTATTTCTCACCATCTTGTTGAAGCTGGAGTTCAGGATATTGTTGTGCTGGAGGCTCGGCAGGCCTGTTCTGGGGCATCGGGACGGAACGGTGGACATTTGGCTCCGGGATTTTGGTTCACGCATGATGATCCTAGAGAAGCCATAAAAAGAGGCATTTTCGAGCGCATGAACCATCAAGCAATTCTAGATATTGTGGAGAAGCTCAACATTGACTGCAACTTGATCAAAGACATGAGTTGTCCTGGCTGGCAGCTCTATCATTCCCAGGAAGAGGTGGACATCGCTCGAGCTAAAATAAAGGCACTTGAAGAAGCCGGAGAGTGGTATTTGCTGGAAAATGTTTTGTTGTTCAAGTCTGAGGTCGCATACTGGAAATTTGACTATTTCAAAAAGTCAACGGCGCCCAGTGATAAGCGACCCAAAATTTATGGAGCGTTGCACTATCCTGCGACTCCAATCAACCCGTACCTGCTGGTGACCAGCATTATGCGTGACAATATCGACAAGGGAGTAAAGCTATACACGGATACGCCTGTCACAAAGCTGGAAAAGCAAAATGACGGTAGCTGGCTTGTAATCTCCAAAAATGGGTCAAATATCTTAGCCCAGACGGTGTACATTGCCTCTAATGCTTATACTCCACAGATTATACCTTCATTTCCTGTAAAGCCGTCTCGAGATCAAATCTGTCGATGGGACTTCCCCGAGGATCGGCTTGATGGATGGCCAGTGAATCCTGATGGACGTGTATCTATTGATTTTCATGGCGAATACATGGTAGTCTTGCCGTCGGCCCCGGGACGACTGTCTGTGGTTCTTGACGGTGGAAGCGCCAGCCATACAGATCTTGTGCACCGAACCTACGATGATAACTCGCTGGATCCCACCATAGCTGCTAATCTGCGGCGTATTGCTCTAGAAGAGCTTGGTATCACTGAAGAGCCTGTGGAGGAGTGGAGTGGTATAATCGGCTGGGCTGATCGAAGCCATCCACTAGTTGGCAGCCTGGACGAGAATTTATTTGTAAGTGCCGCTTTCACCGGCCATGGAATGCCGCGAGTGTTTTTGAGTGCCAAAGCATGCGTAGAGAATTCTTTGACAGGCAAATTTCCGGAGTGGTTCCCGGATCTTTATAAGCACGTTGGCCGGGCTCAGCGGAGGGTATGGAGTTTCAAGTGGTGGTAGATCACGAATAATGAATGTTGAAACTGGTTAGCCAGTTTTATAGGGCTTGTAGTAAGTTACGACACTTAATTGTGACCGCTTGCAAATTGAGTGTCTCAGGAAGCTCACAGATCGGCTACAGTACTGGCCGACACGCCGAGGTCAAACTGCTTTGTCAAAAAAACCATCCATGCTAAGAGAAACTGATGCGCTCAAGTCCCAACAGATTGCCCTTTTCCCCCACCCCGAGTGCTGGCTGCTTTGCGACCACGCGGCGTCCTCGTGGCACCCCAGTCTTCGGTATTTCCGACAGCCGATCATGCAGTTTCCCCGCATTTTTGTGCAGCCTTATCCGCGCCCTCGGAGATACCCCACCCCTCCTTAGAAGAGCATAAAACGAGAGGCGCTACCACAAAAGCATCTGCATAGCTATCATTCTTCATGTCACTTCAGTCTGTAACTTTCCCTTCTGAGATTCAGAGTCGAATTCTCGACTTTGAGGATGCATGCATTCCAAATATGCAAGATCCAAGTAGCCCATTTCAGCGTGCTAACGAAACCGCAGACGTGTCCAAGCCAATGATGGTAGAGATTCCGGAGTCTCAACGTGATGGTTACTCGCCGGCCTTTCGCAATGCCGTCTATCCTGAGACCCTGTTTACCACATATCATTCGTCGGTGCGGACTGTCTATGATTCTTTTAACCTGGTAGCCCGCCAATTCCCCGACTATCCTTGTCTCGGTACTCGCAAAAGGCTTTCGCCCACTCAGTTTGGGGACTATGAGTTCTTGTCTTATTCGCAGGCTGATGATATACGCACACATCTAGGCTCGGGTATCCGCAGAATCGTCGAGGATACTCACGGTAGCGAGTTGGCAAGTGGCAAGTTCGTCGTATCACTGTTTGCGCCCAATTCTGCAAACTGGGCCTTGGCTGACCTTGCTTGTGTCGTTCAGGCGCTACCCAATGCTGTACTATATGAGACGCTTGGGGAGGGTTCGTCGGAGTACATACTCAATCTCACCAAATCTCCAATATGCTTTTGCAGTTTTTCAACAATTACTGTTCTACTCAAAGCAAAGCGGAATCTGCCACACCTCAAAGCTGTGGTTCTCATGGACAAATTCCCAGATGCACACCGTGACTCCATCGTTCTTGAATGGGCAAAAACAGAAAACATTGCTATTTACAGCTTCGACAAGGCTATTGAGATAGGGCGCAGCAAACCATTGCCCCATAACCCACCGACAGCTCAGGATATTTACTCAATTGTCTTCACTTCTGGAACTACTGGAAATCCAAAAGGCGCACTTATTTCCAACGGAAATGTTGTTGCTGCGATCGCAAAGTCGATTACAAGTCTTCCATCGCATACAAAATACTGGGACGAGAAAGATCCTTTAGTGGTCCTGTTATACTTACCACTTGCTCATATTTATGAGCGATCCAACATGTGTGCTTGCATTGCTCTACGCCGCACCGTGGGATTCCCTGAAGGTGGTATTATCAACATCGTTGATAATTTTCGTGCTCTGCAGCCTACCTCTACGGCTTGTGTTCCAAGACTTGCCAACAGATTCTCTACAGGAATTAGACACTCAACCCTGGAGGCACCAGGATTGAAGGGCGTCATTTCTCGAATGGCATTTGACGCCAAACGCAAAGCTCTTCAGGCAACCGGATCTCAATATCATGCATTCTGGGACAAGTTTTGGGCTATCCAAAACAGAAAGAATCTTGGCTTCGACAGATTAGGTTATCTTACTTGTGGCTCAGCACCTCTCTCTCCCGAAAACATCGAGTTCCTCAAAGTAGCTCTCTCCACGGAGATTCTTCAAGGATATGGTTTGACTGAAAGTATGGCAGGAATAAGCATCAGTCAGCCCGGAGATCACATACATGGGTCTGTGGGACCAATATCAGCCACATGCGAAGTCAGTTTACGTGATGTTCCTGAGCTTGGATATTACCACGATGATCCAGACGGTGTACCAAAGGGCGAGATCATGCTCAGAGGTCCACAGATTTTCAAGGGCTATTATCTAGAGAACGAGAAGACCTTGGAGAGCTTTGATGCAGAGGGTTGGTTCCACACTGGCGACATTGGCAGAATAGATTCAATGGGACGAATATTCATCATTGATAGAGTCAAGAATTTTTTCAAGCTGGCACAAGGAGAGTACGTTGGTCCAGAACGCTTGGAGAGTATCTACATGAGTGGATCAACACTTCTCGGACAGCTTTTCATTCACGGTGATTCTTTCCAGACATTCTTGGTTGGAATTGTTGGCGTGAATCCGGAGGCATTTGCTCCATTTGTGTCCAAAATTTTGAATCGTTCTATTGCACCCACAAACATTGACACCATGATTGCCAGCTTCAATGATATTAATGTGCGGAGGGCTGTGTTGACAGAGCTCAACATGGCGGTCGGCTTTGCCAACCTGAAGGGATTTGAAAAGCTTCGCAACATCAAGTTAATGTTGGAGCCAATGACAGTGGAGAATGAGACAGTCACCATCTCGATGAAGGTAAGACGGCCAAACGCTACCAAGTTTTTCCGGCCCCATCTCGACAAGCTCTATGAAGAAGGTGCTATCGATGATAAAGCTAAACTTTAGAAGAAGAAAAAATACACAATTAGAACAGGTAAAGGCAAAGCTTCACAATTTCTGGTCAAATCTAGAAATATCAACGAGCATTATTATTTTGGAATCCATAATATGGTTGTCTTGATTTATATGGTTCAAAGTAGCGGGGCACCGCCCCACTACTTAACATTCAGAACAGATGCCCAACCAGCGCCACAATGGGCTCGAATTGTCCAAAGCTTTGATCAGCAGTGCCTTGTAGGCAAGAATGCGCCGTGTCTGAGTCACCCAGCCTCTTACGACAAAATACCATGACTTCAAGTCCCCAAATTTGCCACTCGGCTGTTGGATATCGCCGCCTGAGTTGCTCACAGTATGTACCCTAACCCTAGGCAGGAAGAAACCTTGGAGTATAAAACGAGTCTCTTTTCCCCTCTTTTTGATCCACATACACATTACACACAATCGCAATGTCGGACAAGTACACACCCACTGTTATGCCTAAGGATGACAAGCCTTCCAAGGCTTCTGAGTCTCTGCCTGGCTTCCATATCCCTCAGCCTGGTTCCGATGAAATGAAGGCGTTCGAGAAGTTAGAGCCTAAGGTTGATGTCAAGAAGCTCAATGAGGATATTGCAAAGGCCGAGGAGGCCAAGAAATAAGCTGCTAGTTGCTATGACACATCTGGAATGTGATAACTAGTCTGAAACAATTGCGGCTTGCAAGTCGCAATTGTGCAAATATTCAAGCCGGCTGTGATGAATGAACCTATACTTACCTACGTTTTCTGACATTTCGTGAAGTAGAATGTTCTCTACAATTTCTGAGCCAAGTATTTAAGAGTGTATTTATTGAGATTTTGGGTTGATTGTAATGAGGCCAAGCCTTTTTCTGCCAGTTCTTGTTCGCCAGTTATTATCCAGCCGGGGCTTTGCCAGCCTCTTCGGGACCAACTAGCACAGCCACTTCTCTAGTGGCACATGGCCCATATTAGTCCCAGCAGCTTTGAGGTTTTGTCCAAAACACGTTTCAACTCTCATCCCAGACACTATTCACATAGCTGGCCTGTGCTCCCTCTGGTATCTTTGGTCCCTTCCAGTTACTGGCTGTTGCTCTCGCACTTCAAACACTCTTTCCCTTTCTGTTCAGCGACCATTCTAGGTGCCCTGCTCGTTTCTATACGTAATCCCACCGCTTCAAAGTCTGCCCTCCCTATAAACATAAGCCATCATGGGTATTGCGGATGACCTGCGCACGAGAAACTTCTCGATTTACGGCCAATGGCTGGGTGTGCTCAACATTATCATATGTCTGGCACTCGGCATTGCCAATATTTTCCACTTTCACTTAATCATTATCTTCTCAGTCATTTGTATTGTGTCTGGATTTGTCATTGTGTTTGTGGAGATTCCATTCCTGCTTAGAATTTGCCCAATGTCAGAGCGATTCATCAACTTCATCAAGATCTTTTCCAATAACCTGCCTCGTGCCGCTTTCTACCTGGCATTGTCAGTTGTGCAGTTCTTGTCGTGTATCATTTACCCGACATCTCTGCTTGTCCCGGCTATCACTTTGTTTTTGACTGCTCTTTGCTACTTTCTGGCTTGGATCACTAAGCAGGAATTCATGTCTTCTTCAACCTTGGGTGGCGCAAACCTGGCTAGACAGATTCTCTAGGCCGGCTGCGGGTTCAGCCCAGCCTTTCTGTGGTTTACCAGAAATTGTGGCTCCTTGTCACAGTGGTATGCGGATTATCTCGAAGGTGAAATAGAAGTATGCGCGGTGGTAGGCTTCAGTACTATGCGCTCTGGTGTTTCTGCCATGGTATTCCAAGGTATAGTTTAAATAATCAATTTGTTGTCCAACGATGAGGTAAATATTGCGCGCAGAAACTTACTGGAAGGCCTAAATCCGTTAATTAGCTTGCTTACGCAGGGTAATTTCTCTCCTGTCTATATAATAATCGCTCACTGATCATATCTCACAGTGCCATGATCAGCCCTCCATCACGTGACTGTTGCAATATATTTTTTTTCCGGTGGTGGCCCATCGTGAAACTTTTTGAGCCAGCACCCAAAAACATCATGGTTCAGACCAGAAGTATCAAAAAGAGAGAAAGCCTCGAGACCAACGGGCAAGAATCCCCAGTAGTAGTGTCTTCTGCAACTGTGGTGCAATACTCTGAGAATGAGTCTGACTCTGATGACGCCCCTGAAGAAGAGTCCCTTAGCGTGACAGCAAATGAGTCCAAGAAGAAGCAAAATCTGCTTGAACAACAGATACGTGACGAAAAGTCCGCTGCCAAAGCTAAAAGAAGGGAGCTAGATCAGTTCTATGCCGACCAGCAAAAGGAAAAAAAGGCCAACTTACTTGATCTAGACCTGCTTGAGGAAGCCGAGTTTGAAGAGGAAATGCAGGAACGAAAACGGATGAAAGATGAGCTGGAGGCTCGTCCCAAGCCCCAGAAACTACGCCTTGAAGTCAAGGAGTTTGATAAAGGGCCTGTCACAGTGCGAGTCATGTCGCAGAAGGTTGGCAAAAAGGCTAAGGCCATTCCCAAGAACGCTGTGAGCGATCTCAAGAGTCAGTGGTTGGCACGTGCCAGCCTGGACAGACGCTAAGGAGCGCACCCTGGCCTATACTCTATTATTTATTGCATTATGTAGATAATTTACCATGCATCGACATTTATTCAAAACAAGCCTTTGAGCTCTGGAACCAGGCAGCCAATCTTACCTGTTGTAAGACCCTTTGCCAAATTATCAAGAGCCAGCACTTCCATCTTCTTGCGTGTCTCGACAGTAGTGGTTCCGACGTGAGGCAGTAGCATTGCGTTTTCGTTGCTAACAAGATCGGGATGCGGATGTGGCTCGTTCTCGAACACGTCGAGACCGACGTTGGACACCTTTCCAGATGCAAGAGCATCAACAAGAGCCTGCTCATCGACAATTGGCCCGCGTGCAATGTTTACAAGCACCACACCATCTTTACACTTGGCCAGGGTTTCTGCATTGATGAGATGGTGAGTGGCTGGCATGAGCGGCAGAGCTAAAACCAGCACATCAGACTTGGCCAGGAGCTCGTCAAAGGAGGTGTACTTGGAGTCCTTTTCAAGATCTGGCGCAAGCCGTGATCGGTTGTAGTAAAGAACCTCTGAAAACTCTAAACCAACAACCTTGTCTCTAATGCGGCGACCAATGCCACCCATTCCAATTATACCAAGCACCTTACCCTCAGGATCGTGAGCCGGTGCGAAGTCGTAATTTCCAGACCATTTGCCCGTTCGGAGCGCCATAGCAAACTTGAAGTAGTTGCGCAGAGCTCCGAGAATGAGGAAAAGTGCAGTATCAGCAGTAGCCTCGGCGACAGGGTCGTTAAGATTTGAGCACTGAATGCCCCTGGCACCGAGCTTTTCCACAGGAACCCAGTCGTAACCAGCCGAGTAGGCGTTGGCATACTTAACTGTCGATGGAATGGCAGCAATGATCTCGTCGTCCCATCCTCCAAACTTTTTAACACCAGCTTTCATGAGGTAGAATGCAACCACATTGGAGGCCGTTTTGAAGAGATCCAAAAGCTCCTGCTTGGATGATGGGGCGACATGCACAATTTCAGCAATCTCTGCCAACTTGGCCTGCTCTTCATGAGCATATTTGACGGTTCCAAAAAACCAAATTTGAGGTTTCTTATCCTGTGTCATTGTTGGTGTCTAGGGATGACGGAATCTGCGCCAAGGCTTGTTATCTTATCGGAGAAATGTCCTATTCCGAGGCACGTGATCTACAGATTGTCGGAAAAATGCCTACCGAACTAGTGCTCTAATAAGAGGTCATGTAGCGGGACCCAGCAATCGACTGTCTATAAAAAAAAAAAAGTTAAATAAGTCCGTTCTATGGCCCGTCCTCAGGAATGAAGTAAGTCAGCATTGGTACTAGCATACCAATTGCTGAAATCCCAAGGTCCTGGGCAGAAGTTGCGCTACACTCATTGAGTACGTGCATGGAGACGAACAAAAATGTTCCCCCTGAAAGAAGAAGCACAAAAGCCGACCAATAGGTGACAAGGCTAGAGCTCGAGAGAGAGAGCAGCTGCACTATGAGGTAGGTCAGCACTGCGCCAAGGGGCGAGGCTGCTGCAAAGGCAACTAGAATACGATGGACCTTTTTGACATCCCCAGTTTCGCGCAATAGGACAGCTGTGAGACCAAACGAAGCAGGAGCTTTATGGATAAGAATTGCCAGCAAGACAATGAGCTGGAGCTTTGGATTTTGCGCTGCAATGGAGGCTCCCAGGGCAATGCCATCTGCCAGTGCGTGGACAATGAATCCAAGAGCTGTGGACACATAGTTCGTGTTTGGAGATTCGGTGTCAGACTCCTCAGCATTGCCAGAAACTCGGAAGGTGGCCATGTCAACTGATGGCAGAAACCGCTCCGTATTGACTTTGAACGTCTGTGGAACACGATCCACAATATACATGGCGAGAAACCCAAAAAGAACCGAGATTCCAATTGTATGCGTGTAAGAATTTCCATCCTTAAGAGAGTGCAGCAGATCGATTCCCTCTGGAATGACAACTAGGATCGCTGTGCCCACCAACAGTCCCGAGCCAAAGATGGAGACAGGCATAAGCTGGTTATGAGAAAGATTGAGAGTGAGCGGAGCCATGCCACAGCCATAGGCTGCTCCGCCCATGAGAAGGCAGATTAGTAGCAGAGTGAGAAATGGGCCCATTTTTCACGGGATGGTGGGTTGGGCGAGACGCGACAAAACGGTGTGCATTATTGCAAGCAGAGTGCGGCTGTACATTTGAATGGTTTCGGCGGACTTGGCGGGAAGAAGTGGACGGAGAGAAAGAAATAGAACAATGAACGAAGAAAAGTAATTGAAAGAAGCAAAGCACTTGCATTGGGGCGTGTGTGCTTTCACTCTCTAACTACATCTTCCCTTGGCATTCCGCCGCGGCATTCTGCCACCACTAACAAAATGCCAGTAGTGCGACAAACAAAGATCGCAACAAGAGAGAGCTGGAGAGCTGGTCCGATAATTATACAATGAATAAATAAGCTCTACATGCGCTGGGCAAGTGCTGCCAGGTTGTCGAGTGGGGACTTGGCCTGTAGCAAATGGTGGAGCCCAGAGAACTGGCTAAATTGGCGCGTAATCATGCCAGCCAGTGTGGAGCACAATTGCTGGCGCTCATGAGCTAGAGCATCAGGCACTTGAAGTTCTGCAAGAGCATGGGCCAGCATGGGAATGACGTGAGGCACCAGTGGACACACAGAAATTAGCGGCGACTCGAGCAGTTGGATCAGTGAGGAACAGTAGCCCAACATCTGTCTGGCTGCCGGCTCTGTGAATGATACTGGGGCGCGGGATGCTTGCCTGGCTCCATGCAGCTGTACAAGATAATATAGCATTTTGAGTGATGGGACCGTATCCCACATTGTCTCAATGGTTGACAGAGCCTGTGCAAGCTCTGGTTGGAATCCAGGCTGGTTGATGTGACCCAGAACAACTCCTAGCGATATCATTTCCAGGGCAGCGCGAGAGCTCATAACTTGCAGATCACGAGCAAGTGAAAAGTGGACTGCATGCTCAGGAATAAGGGGTGGAGCGCAGTTGAATGCACCAGAAAGGCGGTCAAGCAAAACAAGAACCAGCCAGACGCGACGAGCGTCATCATCCCCAGTTGTTGGCGAGGAAGGCTCACGAGCTTCTGAAACAGGAGACAAAAGAGCCACTGCAGATCCAAGCCAGCAGGGTTCTAGCGCTTCGAGGTGCAAAAACATAAATGTCATAGCCAGCAGCACACGGGAGGGGTTGTCAAGCTGCTTCTGATCAATTGCAGCAATATTAGCCAGCACTTGTGGCTTTTGGCCTGGTTTGAGTGAGAGCAAAAGAGCCTTATACACAGCCGGTGAGTTGCAGGCAGCCAACCGCGCTTTCAGCCGCATTTTGGAGTGTGGCAAAATGGGGAAAGTTGGATGCGTCATTTGGTAATATGAGTCGATGGCTTTATCATCCATGGCCGATACTAACGACTCTGTAGCCTGAGAAGGATCAGCGTAAGCTGAACCAGCAGAGGCTGCCGAGGCCGAAGAGTCCATGGATGAGATAGATGAATGGCGAGCACCCCGCGAAAATTGGGCCTTGAAAAAGTCCGACTGGGCATTTTGAGGAGGGATGGGCCCCGGACCAGGACTGGAGCTTGCGCCGCTTGGTGGTGCGAGAAAAAAGTAGCTGCTTCGCGGTGAAGTAGCCATTTTGAAAGTTGACGGGGACGGCGGCTGCACAGCTTGTTGCATAACTGAAGAGACCGAGGCTGCACGATGGTGTGGGCCAAGAGCAGGTACTGTGGCTTGCTGGTATGGAGAAGAGGGCTCCTTCTTGAGAGTGGGAGACAGGGCTGAAGGCATGGTCACAGCACCGGTCGATAGACGCCCTGTAGGATAGATTGTGGATATGGATGGCAGCTGAGTGGCTGGACCACCATTTGTCAGTGTAGCACGGAAGGATGGCGAGGTTGACAGAGCCGGGCCCGGTAGGTATCCCGAGAGACCATTTGACATGTGGGGGCTATCTGCCTTGGGGCTCATGTCAGTCGACAAACGCATGTGCTTGACCGAAGACATGGAGTCACGGCGCTGGCCCTTTGAAGGACCACGCTTCATTGGTATGCGAGAGAAGGTACACTTGTCCCCTGTTCGTCGGCACGAGGAGCAGTGGATACCTTCATCTTCGGGTGTTGCGTCACAGCGAATCTGAGTTAGTAAATGGAGAGCTGCAGGCCGGGTACACCGACTGTATGGGCGAAGGGAATGGCTGGGGCAGCGCCCCAGCATACCCCATACCCCACACTGACCGCACGCCCAGGATTCAGAGACTGTGGGGGAGTCGGGTCAAACAGGGACTTGTCTCGGCAAAACCGCAGCCAGCAAACAAAATTATGCGATATTTTGACACGATTTAGTACTCAGAGAGAAATACTCTCGATGCCGTCGTCAGACATTTTGTGTTTCAGGCAAGCCGGTTATGCAAGTGCGCCTCAGGTCGTGGGGGGGTGCGGGTTGTTTCGGCCCGGAAAAATCTGGCATGATATCCAGCAAGCCGCAGCCGGACCGACTATTTATCCCGAGGTCGTGCGGTTGGGAAAAGCAAACAATGTGGGGTACCGATAATTTGTCCCAACTGCGAAAACAACCGGAGAAATATTCGGTGAGACGGCGGTCCCAAAAGCGAAAACAAAGCACTGTTTTGCAGGCCGATACGGAGCAAGCAAGCAGGCGGGGGAAAAACTTACCTTTTTCTTACGACACTGGTCGCATGCACGGGAATTTTTAGTCCGCTTTCTGGCAGACTCCGTGAGAGCTCCGTCCGAGTCATCCTGGGACAGCGTGGAGGCGGGGGCCGGAGGCGGCACTGCAACGCTACTCGTGACAGGGACAGGGGAGGTGGAGGCGGCGGCCCTCGCTGTGACGCTGCTGGCCTTGGCTGCGGGCACGATAATGGCGGCAGCAGGAGGAGGCGGTGGTGCTGTTGTGGAAGCCATCAGAGTCGGCGAGGGGACACGACTGCGCGGCGAAACGGGCTCGTCAAACTCACGTGACGGCGGCAGAGTAGAGCGTTTGAGCTTTGGAGATGAGGCCCGTGATGATGGCCTGGACGACGGACGCGAGGATGGTCGAGACGACGGTCGGGAAGACAGCAGAGCCATCACCGGCGAGGCTCCAGCCACGGACATCGAAGGCAATGTTGTAGCAGTGGCCATGGCCGCAGAGCCAGTGGAATGTGGGGGTGTCAGTTTTTGCGGAAGTGGCGATCTGGGAAAGGGGAGACACGTGTGGGCCAGTGGATGGCGGGCTATTCACTGGCGCTTTAGGGGTGGGGGCAGAAACTGGAGATGCGATGGGTGTGACACGTCTAGCGGAACTGTGCGGTGGGCTCTGTGGCTGTGGGGAACAAATCGGCAGGCAGAAGCAAGAGTGACGCGGGGGCGAAAAAGCTCATGTAAAGCGGAGGTAGCCTTATTTATATTGGGCAAGGTGGGCGGGGTGTGTGTGGGGTGGGGGGTGTGAGGTCTTGCCCACACTATACGATGCCCGAACGCGGAGAAATAGGCAGGTTACTTGCACAGGAAGATAAAAAGCAAAGGTGCAGTGTGGGGTAAGTAGACTACCAGCACTGGCACGGGACCCGGACTGTACGCGGGGGTGGGAGGAACGAGAGAGCAACGGTGCGCAGAGAGTCTGGGCACAAGGTAAGAGAACTGCGGTGTAATACTTGGAAAGTAATGGGGTCTGCCTTAGGTGTCTCTCTGCAGCCGCCGGCTGTGCGGAGGTTGGAAAACAGCGCTTGGCGAACCAGCGACCGAGGAAGAGGGGGGGGGCGGAGAATGTCGCCCCGGATTTTTTTCTTGACGTCGGCCGAGCACTTGCTTTTTTGATGATTCCGCGCGGGATAAATCTGGCCCAAACGGGGAATGGAACGGCATTGGCACCAGCTGTTCGGCAGCCGGGTAACATGCGGGGCAATGCCCCGGTAGCAACTAAAGATGCTGAGCGACACAAACTTGCCCAGACGGCCGCCTGTCGCTGCGGTGAAACTTGCTGCTTTATTTGCTGGTGCTGGCGATCCATGTCTGGGTGCCCGTTCCCCGCCGCCGCTAACCCAAAGCAAGCGCAGTGCGCCTCCTGCCTGACCCTACTTACCGGGCCCCGCCGCCCACTGCCCACCGCCTGCACTAGCAATACCCCCTCTTCAGAGGAATCGAGACTGGGGCGCTGCCCCAGTCCAGCAGGCCCCTCCCGCCGAGATCTGCAAGAGGCTCCACTTTGCGAGTAGCACACGGTCTCGGGACTGCCGTGGCCGGAGATCCTCGGCTGTGCGGATGATGGGGTGGGCTACTAGGGTGACTAGAAACCCCACAATGTCCCATCACTGGCCGCATGTGGGAGGCCCTTCCAGGCACCTGTTGAGTGAGCGCACGCGGCCAGGATTTCTACAGAGCTTTTCATCTCCAAATAGACGATACCTCATTGGTTTGGTTAAGCATTCAATTCGGGGCGAGCCGGGGCGAGCCGGGTCTGGCTATTGCCTGGGCATGCAGAAACATCAAGCGACGTTCTGCAGAATGAAACTATCCATAAGGCAGAGCTCAGACGGCTGGCTTCTTCAGATATCGACTCCTTTCCACCGCGTTGTCGTTCTAATGGGTTTAGAAACTCTCAAGACTGTCCAGTTTAGTGCAGATGAGGCAGTGCCCCCGCTGAAGCAAGCAGTTTGGTTCAAGGTGATAAGCCGGTATTTTTGCCAAGCCAGCTCAAGCCTCCTCTCAGCTGCATGGTTCCGCGAGCAGTCGGCCCGCAATGCCGGTGGCTGATTATTCTCCGCGGGCGTATGGCGTGGGGGATAGCCGGCCCGATTGCTAGCAATGCGAGATATAGGCGGCAAATATACAGCACCCAAAGGGGCATTGAGCGTTTCATCACAGAGTTGGAAGGGCGCGTGCTTATCACCGTGAGCCGAAATGCCCACAGCCTCTGCTTTTACCTGTGTTGTTCCGGCCCTGCGTCTCGCCGGCCATATAGTTTTTCCACTCAGTCTCCATATAGTAATGGGTCCGGGTACCTCAGCCGCACCAATATTGTGGGGTGCTGCTGAAGGTGGTAGGTAGTTGAATGATAAATGCAGATTATGGCTATCGCTACAGAAATTCTAGAAAGACTCTGCACGAAATAGTTGTCACCCGATCGGTGGTAAGTCATATCTGCTGGTTGCCTTTCGCACTGCAACAGAGGCCACCAGCACAGGTACATGTCACGCATGTATACGGAGACAATTTCTCCGTACGCACACGCACGGCGGATAAAAATGCCGCATGAACGGCATTGCTGCAAACCAAGCCAGATGCCGGCAGCCAAGTCAAATGCCGGCAGCCCAACCAGAGGTGGGTACGGCGCTTCTTATGCATCCCTATTGGAAAAGGAAGCTTCCGGAGACGACGTGCTGGGTAGCTCGGCATAGGAGTCAACGAAATCAGATGATTCCCCGTCGTCAGAAGTATTGCCTTCGTGGGTCATCGCCTCGTGCTGAGAACTGGTAGTCGATGCTATCCGCGTCATGACAGGCGATGACGGCGATGTGACAATCTCGTCCTCGTCGTCGCTCTCCAAATCAGCAGGCTCCACCTCCTCGCCATAGTAGAAGCCGCCGTTGCGGGCCCAAAACATGCGCTCTCTTAAACGGTTGCACTCCGCCCAGGCTCGCTCAATGGTGGACCAGTCTTGGAGGTCGAGCTTCCGAATACCGTCCTTTACACCTTTCATAAATGCAATAAAGTCACATACAGTGCGGACGCGAGTCACACAGTGAAAGCAAAGTGGGTATCGAGGACTCTGCTTTTCTTCCTTGCCCTGTTTCTGATTTTCCTTCTCAGGCTTATCGACGCGCAGGTTGTGGAGACGGGCGTACGCATAGGAATCCGTGCGCGTTTCTCCACAAAACGAGCACGGCAGCGATGTTGCCTTCGGCTTGCCGTGCTTTCCACTTGCCAGCAGTTGATACTTGGGGCGCTCCAGGTTCTGAGCAGCGGCCGTCATAACAAAGTACTTGTAAGACTCGTTGACAAACGAGATGGGCTCGACAATAGCGGTACCATCGTAGATTGCTGACAAGAGAGAGCGCCTGGCAAAATAGCTCAGTGACGGCGACTCGGAGAGTTTGAGAGTTGCCTCGACGTCCTCGGCAAAGAAGCGCTTGAAGGGTCTGGCGTCTCGCAGTGCCGTCTCCCTCAAGCGCCAGGGCTGCAGAGTGGTCTGAGTCTGGGGAGTCACCGTCTGCTGGCCAGATGGGAAGCGCCCAGGCACGGCCGGTAGGCCACCGGGAACGCCCATGGTGGCAGACGGCGGTATCTCCGGCGTGAGAGACTGCGATGAGTTGAGGGAGGAAAGAGTGGCGCGCGGAGAGGTTGCTGCAGCAGCAGTGCCACCTGGTGTCACCGGTGGCGCCGAAGTGGGCCCGGACGCAATTGGCTGCGCCGTGTCGATGCTTGTGATGGAGGCCGTGCTGGATGCCGTGCTGGAGCGGCGAAGCCCGGGGCTGGAGGCCAAGGCTGTGCGCCGTTTAGCATCGGCCTGCATCTGGCGAAAGCGTAGATAGGACTGCGGATAGCCGGCGAGAGTCATGAACTCGTCAAACACAGGCAAGTCAAAACGCAGCTCTGGACGCTCGAACGACTGGAAGTCGCACTCGCGAAGCACGGCGTGCGATGTGATGACGGCAGCAGGGGAAAGAGACGGCTCGTAGGGGGCGCCGAGCTGCGCAGGAGGAGCCTCGCCCGCCTCCCCTGCGCTGGTGAAAGAGCTTGGAGTAGCCATCTGCTCGTCAACCGGGGTGGCGCCGCGCTCTGGCGTGGCTGGAGCTGTGGAGCTCGGCAGCGACGGGTCACTGGCAAAGCCAGCGCCAAAACCAGCGCCGCCCAGGCCTGCACCGGGAAATCCCGCTCCGCCACTGCCCCCGCCCATAAATACCATGCTGGCCCGCTTGTTGCGGACCTGCTCCTTCTTCTCCCGGGCCTGGGCCTCGCGCTCGGCCTCAATCACAGATTTGAGACCCTGGATCTGAGCCTCCATCTGGGCCAGCAGCTCATTGGACTCCTCGACCTGCGCCCGCAGCTGGCTGTTTTCCTTCTCCATCAAATCACCGTTCTCTTTTTGAGCTCGACGGGCGTCGGCCACCATGCCGTTGGCGCGGGCAAAGAGCTCTGCGCTGAGCTCGCTGATCTCGCTCTGCAGTTTTTCTGCCTCTGATTGGGCATTCTCCTTCTGGCGCGTCTCCCTGGCCAGCCGTTCTCGGAGCTCTTCGTTCTGCTGGGCCAGCTCGGCATTGTCCTCCAGCGCCACCATCAGCTTGGAGTTGATTTGCTGCAGCTCTATTTTGAGATCCTCCGTCGAGAAGGTCGAATCTGTGGGCGACACAATGGGCGGAAGTGCTTTATCCGCCGTCCCCGCGCCGGAGTCGCCGTGTTCAGTGCGCATTTTCGCGGGTACTCAGCTCTGGGTTCTTCGCAGCGCTGGTGAGAGGCGATCAAAGCAGTATGGGTTCCTCTCCAGAGCCTGTAAACGCCGGTTCTGGTGGTGTTCAATGCACGAGCCACCGCCGCTGTTTGATTGTCATTGCAGATTGTTACCCGGCAGTCGGTGGGGGGGGGCCTGGAGGCAGTGCCTGTGGCGTGGCTCGCAGCGGAGCGGCTCCAGGTGGCGTGGCTCGGCGGGCGGCCCGGCGGCGGCGAGCACGTGAGGGGGGGGCAGTTGCAGCTACCGGCTGCTGCGCAGAGCACCTCCAGGTGCCCAGCCACAGCGTGGCCTCGGCCTTTGCCCGCGGCTTGTGTTTGTCCCAGCCGCCCTGCGCAGCTGAAACGACACCCAGCTGTTTCGCGGCGCCCGCGAGGCGTCGCGTCGCCCCACTTGGAGGGGCTGCTCGATTCCAGCAGCGGCACGGGTGGGGCATTGCCCCAACATCGGATAATCCTGACTGATAATCCGCTGTGAGACACCGGCGATGTCTCCGGCGGTGCCCCCGGCGGCTGGGGCCAGCCCCAAACTCCGCAGCTGCCCGGGCTCGACCCTGCCAAAACAGCCCACACCATCTACGGCCATCCTCTGACAGCCAGTCAATAAATTATCATTACTACAAAGCTAATCGACAAGACTAAACTGGCGAATGAGCGGACACTCGCCTCCACGCTCCAGGTCAATGGCGTACTGGTAAAACACACCCTCGGAAGTGATGACCATGGCATACGCCGGCCCCGTAACCGAAGAGATGGCCACAACGGATCGGGTCTTGGCAGCCACCGGCAACTTCATGAAGGCAAAGTCACGCATGGGCTCCCACATCTCCGTCACGGCCTGCGGCAGATACCCTCCGACTCTGTCGACTACGTTCTTACCGCCGAGGCGAAGCAGCTTGCTGTAGGCCGAGGACTTGACCGCGTCCACCAGCGGGAGCCCGCCCAGCTTGTAGATGTGCACCGTTTCCGTCGCCGAAGAAACGGCAAGAAGCTGGGCATTGAGCGAAAAGTTGATGCTAAAGATGCGGGCCGGGTACGTGCCGCGGCGGAACTGGTAGAGCTTGGTGGCTGTGGGCAGCGAAAAGATGCGAACGACAGTGCCCTTGTCGGACGCCGTCGCCAGCAAAGAACCGTCGGCAGAGATGGCCAAACAGGCCACGGCAGTGCGGTGAGCCTCAATCACATTCACCGGCTCCAGTGTCAGCGTGTTGAAGACTGTAATGTCACCGGAACGCGCCGGCCCGCCGCCATTGCCCGACGAGCTGCCACCGGGACTGGCCGCCGGGTAGACCAGCCAGCCGTTGTCGCCGTCCGCGCTCAGCGCCATGACGGCCCCAGGGTTCGGGGCCGTCTCAATCGTATGCAAAAGCTTCATGTTTGCAATCTCGTAAATGTACATCTGCTCCTCGAGCGTCACCACCAGCCTTTTGCGGTTCAGCGACACCTTCAGCACAGCCGTGGGAAACGTCAGCTCGCAGATGGTGCTGCCTCGTTTTGTATTCACAATCTTGAGCCGGCGGGGAGACATGTTTGGCTGTTCTCCAACACCCACAACGGCCACCAGCGAGGTGCAAAACAGCATCTCCACGATGCCCATGGCGCCGTCAGCCTGCTTGAAGCATTGGCCAAACGGCTCGCAGTTGAAAATCTTGTAGCCATGCGGAGTTCCCACGGAAACGCACGAAAAGTCCTGGTTGAAGTTGGCAAAGTTGATGGGGTCCATTGCAGAAGGGTCGGGGGGGATGGAGAACGGGTTTGGGGGTTTTGAGAGCTGCTGGAATTTGCCTTGTGAGCTGCTCTTTCTAGGCCTGTTTTCCTCTCTGGCCACTTGATGACTGCTCCAGGGGGCAGCTCCGCTACTTGCTGTTTGCTTGAATGGGCTGGGGCGAGCGAGTCACGTGGCTGGAAGCTAGGGTTCGTGCTACTGGTCACTTCGCAAAGAGCTAGCTGCTCAGGTCTAGGGTCGTCGTACTCGTGGAGGGGGGGGGGGGCACTTGTCTCTGTCGGCTGCTGCCGTCTGTGCTTGGGCTGAGGTGAGCTGCTCGCCGCCGGCCGGTGGGATGGGCCCAGTGCACGGCTGTGCCGATAGCCAGACGCAAACAGATATGCGGCCCTGAAGGCGGCGGCGGCGGCCAGGGCAGCGATAACACGGCCGGTAGCTCAGAAAATAGGCCGCTGCTGCTCGCTGGCGACTGTTGCTTATGCTTATTTAAGATTCACAAAATTACAGTGAATTGATCCTTGGAAACCCGCCCCTTGCTCACGACGCCCTGTCTTTTTGCGTTCGCCTGGGAGGGGAACTGGCGCTTCCTCGGACTGAAACATGATACTGGCTGCCTGCGTAGTACTGAACTGTGCTAACGGGCAGCTCACAGTATAGTATAAATATAAATCATTGAGCCTGTGAAAGGCCAAGAAGTGCCTGTAGTGCTTCACCCTGGCTAGAGCTTTCCGCACTCTTTTGAGCGGTCAATTGAGAGCCGGGCTCCTTGGGTCCTGGAGGACCCTGGGCATCCTCATTCGGAGAGGTCAACTGAGATCTGGGCTCTTTTGGTCCCGGAGGGACCTTAGTATTGGCATTCTGAGACGTCACTTCAGAGGTGGACCCTTCCTGTCCCGAAATGACCTTCGAACGTTTTTGAGATATCACCTCAAAGCTGTCTTCCTTTTCTGCAGGAACATCCACATTTAGAGTGATCACTTCAAAGCTGGGCTTTTCATGTTGCGGAGGTATCCCAAAATTTTGAGAAATCACCCCAGAACTGGGCGTATCATTCTCAGCGGCCACCTCTAGATTTTGAGGGATCGTGCCAAAGCTGCGCTCTTCCTGGCACTCCACATTCTGAGGGACTTCAGATCTGCGCTCTTCAAGTACCGAAAAGCCCTGAGCTTGCGCTGTCGGCTGCATCTCCGGGCTATCATTGTCTTGATTCTTCTCTAGGGACTGGATCTCTGAACTCTCATCTTCCCCAGTCCGGGTCTCTTGCAAATGGTCCTCCCCGCCCTGCGCATCCGCAATCTGATCCTCGGGATGCACAAGACCACTGACATGGAAAGCTCCACAGAAAAACCTCTCCCAGTATTCAGGGGAAGGAGCCGGGGGCGATCTCTTCCTCTTCTTCATTGGCTGCTCCTCCAAGACCTGGTTTTCTTCTTGCTCAGCCCGCTTTCTTGGTTCCTGCTTTTTTTGAGACTCCGCCAGCACAGTCTCCTCCTCCAAGTCACGCTTCCCCAAGTCCTCCACTGGCTCGGCTCGTTTCTCCAAACTCTCCAGGGTGTCGCGCACCCAGGTCTCCGGCTTGCCTCTCTTTACCCTGCGAGCAATTGTCGTACGAATTCCCCGCGCTACGTACTCATCGACATTTTTCCCTGGATGCTGATGCTTAAAATGCGCACGAACTCGAGCGGGGTACGGAAAGGCCACGTGCAGGCATATAGGACAAAACAACCTCATCTCTTTGCGATTGGGTTTTTTCCTACCATTTTTTGTCATGGTCGCATCTCTGTTCTCCTCGTTATTATCGTCAACGTCGGTGCCTCCCAGAAACAGGTTGGCCGTTCGCTCCACAACCCTACGCTTCACATTAGCAGACACCGAACGGCTCTCGAACGCTGCAGAAAGAATATCGGTCCAGTTCATCAGCGTCTGACCAGGCCGGGCAGCAGGTGAGCTCATGGGTACTCCCATCTGCAAACGCAGGGGCTGCAGTTTGTCGATGGCCAGGTTCAACGTAGAGAACAGGTTGCTCAAGAGATCTGGAGGCATTCGGGCACCTTCGACAGGTGGCACAAGATGCTGCTGTCGGAACCTCTCGTTATAGTGCTGGTTGTAGATAGCTGTGCTTTCAAACAGAAGCAACCTGGCTGCCTGCGCCAGGCTGTCTGAAGAATTACAACCGATAGCACTCTGGAGCAAACTGCTCTCCTCCTTGGTCGGGTCCAGAAAGTCATCACTGAAGTACCCGGAGACACGCGGAATGGGGATCTCGTTATTTTCCATCACAAACTTGCGATGCCTGTCCAAGACAAACAACTCTAGAAAGTCACGAATATCTTCCGGGTAGTAGTAGAGGTCCACGTCCGGAATCTCCGACTCGCTGAAGTCTGCTGGAAATGAGAATTTGTGGCCCATTTCTTCCCCTCGGTCGTCAAGCGGGAGGGCCTCGAGCATGCGCAAATTCTCGGCAATCATCTGCTGCATGAGGGCGCGCGCGCGGGCAACAAATGCGTCAAACTTGGGCTTTTTCTCACCAGAAACACGGCGTTGATCAGCCTTGACAAATTTTCGGCCTGACATTTTCCAGTTCCAGTCCACCAGAAAACTTTTGGGCCAGGCTGTGTATTTCGAGCACGGGTCAATGTCGTATTCGGGCATCTGCCGCAGTAGAAACGCACTGTACAGGTGCAGGGCCAGGTCGACAGTCCAGCGCTGGTCAACATCCCAGAGAAGCCGTCTGAACTGCTGTAGCTCTGTCATGGAATAGTAGGACGACATGGGCGCTGGTTTTGAGGGCAGCGACCGGCCGTGGTCGCCCAGGGCCTCGTTATCGCTGGCACTCGCATTGGCGCCACTGTCGCTCGGCTGATAGGCCGGATCATCCGAGTCGTCGTACACAGTCTCGTTTCTTTTGCGTTTCTTCACAGGAGAGTCCTCAGGCTGGTAGTCTGAGTCGCTGTTACTAGCCATCGCTGAGCAGGCAGCAAAAGTGTTTCCCAGAGGATTTTGGCGGTTGGGACGGCCACGCTAATGAGCTGCCGCTAGTTGCTCTAGTTGGTCCCAGAGTGCTGCTGGAGTCCCACTCCCACTACCGCGTCTCACGAGTCCACGGTCACTATCGCTCCGGCATGATGCTTGGTCTGAGAGAAGAAACTACCATCAAAGCAAAGAGCGGCAGCTTGATTGGCACAAGTTAATTACTCTGCAGTACTCCGCTGGAACTTCAGGGGTTCTCTCAGAGGAGCCCCTCTACAACTCCCCCCAACTCCCACTGCAAAGGCTCTACTTGGTCCACCTCCTCTGCAACTACTCTACTTGGTAACTCCACTGCAGAGACCCTCTAACCAGTGGTTTCACTGCCGACGCACTAGCGCACCCTCCCCACAACACAATGGACGAAGAGGAGCCGCGGCCGGCCCCAGCGCCAGAAAGCGACAATCAGTCGGTTTCCACCTCCATTCCTGCGTCTTCTCAGGAAGATGTGGCACCTGTGATGTCGGAATCCCACAACACGGAGTCCACCCAGCACACAGAAGCGTCGAATCCGCAGCCGGCATTGCAGCATCACACCGAAAACACCTGGTCCAATGTCGGTCCGTTTTTGCTCTCCAAGTTCACTCTTTACGAGACTCGCACAAAGTTTCTTATTGTCGGCTCCAATACGCGCGAATCCCGTTTCCGTATTCTTGAGATTGATCTCACGGGGCCGCCAGACAAACTCCGGGTGTCGGAACCCAATCCTCCCTGCACTCGCAAAGAAATCATCGACATTTTATCCAGGCTGGAGGACAAAAGCGACGAACCTATTGTCAAGCGCTTGACCTCCTGGGGAATACTCGGCTTTGTGCGGTTCACGGATGTTTATCACATGATTGTCATCACAAAGCGCTCGGTGGTGGCTCTGCTAGAGGGTCATTACGTCTATCACATTGATGGTACCGAGGTCATCCCGGTGGCATTCTCTGGAACGTACCGGAAACCAGATCGTCGCTCCGAAGAGGCCCGTTTTCTCGCCACGTTGTCCAACCTTGACCTCTCAAAGACATTCTACTTTTCCTACACCTACAACCTAACGCAGTCCTTGCAAAACAACATGCTCATGAGTAAAATCCGTGCCATGAGCTTTTCGACAAACTACTTCGACAAATCAGCAATTGATTTGGTGGACAAGCAGAGAACCTTGCGCAAGATGGCAGCAGCAGCGGCAGAATCGTTGTCCAAATCGCCACTTGGCTCCAAAGACAGCGCATCTCCTCCTAGTACTCCACTAGAGGCCCCCTCTTCTTCTTCTCCGCTTTCACCTTCCCAAGAAACTGATGAATGCCCTAGGACACCCAACGTGCATGACATTGTTGAAAATGAAGAAAAGCGCCATGTTCCCGAAACTGAAATCGAAAACGAACACCAAGACTCGCCAGGGTTTGATCCCGAGGAAGAGGAGCTTCTCAACGGCCCCTCTCCAAGTGTCCTCGGTGGTTGGTCAAACATTAATGAAATGTTTGTATGGAACTCGAGCCTGGTTGAGCCCTTCAGCCAAGATTTTGACAATGCCTTTGATTGGTGCCTTCCAATAATTCATGGTTTCATTGACCAAGCCAAAGTTGCAGTTCTTTCCAAATCTATCATTGTGACTTTGATTGCTCGTCGCAGTCACTACTTTGCTGGCGCCAGATTTCTCAAACGCGGTGCCAACAATGAAGGGCATGTCGCGAATGAAGTAGAAACCGAGCAAATTGTGGTCGACGCACTACACACTACAAGTCGTGATGCGGCTGATGGCCTCTACAACTCATCTCGCTATTCTTCTTTCGTTCAGCACCGTGGCTCCATCCCTTTGTTTTGGACTCAGGGTCTTGGAGCAAATATGAGCCCCAAGCCTCCTATCAACATGTCTTTTGTAGACCCTTTTTTTTCTGCAGGAGCACTTCATTTCGCTAACATGATGCGCCGCTATGGTTCGCCCATCATGGTACTAAATCTCATAAAACAGAAGGAGCGCGTTCCTCGTGAGTCACGCCTTGGAAAAGAATATGAACAGTGCATTTCCTACCTGAATCAATTTTTGCCGCTTAAAAATCAGATTGAGTACACCGCTTGGGATATGTCGCGGGCTTCAAAATCAAAAGATCCAGCAGAGGTCATTGAGTTTCTTGAGAATTACGCAGAGCAGAGTGTCAAACGATCTGGAATTTTTCACAATGGCAAAAATATCAGTGGAATTCGCTCTCTCCAAGATGGCATATGCCGCATCAACTGCATCGATTGTCTTGATCGCACAAACGCTGCTCAGTTTGTGCTAGGAAAGCGTGCGTTTGCCCACCAGCTTGTTGCAATTGGCGTTCTGGACAATGCAAGCTCTTTGCAATATGATTCGGATGCTGTCAATCTGCTTACAGAAATGTTCCATGACCATGGCGATACCATTGCCCTCCAGTACGGTGGCTCTCATTTGGTCAACACGATGGAAACTTATCGCAAAATCAATCAATGGTCATCGCACTCCCGCGATATGATTGAGTCAATTCGACGCTTCTACTCAAATTCCTTTGTAGATTCACAACGGCAAGATGCAATCAACCTGTTTCTTGGAAACTTTATTCCGCACGAGGGCCAGCCAAACATCTGGGACTTTTCAACTGATGTGTATTTACACAACACATCGGCGTCACTTTTGAAAGCCATGTGCCGGCGTTCCTATCAACTGTGGTGGATTCCTGTTGATCTTGAATCTATCCGTGAGCGGGCCTACCAAGCCGAAACGCAAATTTTAGAGAAACAGGGTCTGGGCCGCTTCACCGACGAGGAGGATAGAAAGCTCCTTAATAGTCTAACTGGTCCTTTGCGACCATATCCTGGCTATTACGACAATTATTACAACAACTATTACAAGCCGC
Source organism: Grinbergsozyma bentonensis (assembly GCA_030561725.1). Taxonomy (NCBI): domain Eukaryota; kingdom Fungi; phylum Ascomycota; class Dipodascomycetes; order Dipodascales; family Trichomonascaceae; genus Grinbergsozyma; species Grinbergsozyma bentonensis. The sequence continues at coordinate 90,549 of JAKTYB010000031.1, read as the reverse complement.
GCAGTCTTTCTCAGTTCTCAGTCATGTTTGCCTATTCCATGAACTCAACGTCTTTTTATTCAGCGCCGGCATCGACACATAACTCCGCCGCTATTCCTGTGAGTCCATTTACTTCCAAGCGCAAGAGCGGACACGGGAAAGAGCAAAAGCCGGTCAAACCGGCTACTCCACCGACACCGTCAAGTGATAGCCTGTCTCAAAGGAGGCGAGGAATGACTGAACTGAATATTCGAAAGGAGGCAATGAAAAGGGCATCCAACTTTTACATCAGTACGTCTGGGTTTCACAAATTGTTGCATGAAACGAGGGTGTTCTCAGGAATGAGCTCCAATGAAGCGCTCAACGAAATTCTTGAAGAAAAAGCTATTCAGAATCCTATTCCAACCGTCGAAACAATTGATACAGGTTCATCAGGTATGGCAGCTAATCTTTTGGAGGGATCGATCGACAATCAAGTTTATGACGACTACATTGCTATGTCGTCAACTAAATTGATCCCTCACTGTTTGGACGATGACCATGTGATTGCTGAAAATCCATCCTACCGAGAATATACAACTTCTACAAGTGTTGCACCTTTGCTTACCACACCTCTTGATGCTCAAGATTATGCACTTTATAGCGAGATGCACTCGTTGAGCTCGTTGCCACCACCTTCAGAAACGAAAGGTATGGTTGTCAGTGAAGACACCAACTCCGCCGTCTACCGGACTTACGAGGCGTTGATGGCACAGTGAAACTTGTCCATATTTATATATTTATTGAAGCTATTTAATACTCCTTGACAATCGAAGATCGGGGCTGTCGTTGGACACGCACTGGTTTTGCGAGCGTTTCTCTCGTGGCTTTTTTGAAGGTTCTTCTACTTGTCATTGTGACATCATCCTCAAGAGCAATGATGAATTCCTTGTCGGTTCCAAATTTGAAATTGTCGTCTACGACATTGGACTGGTATCTCTTGATTAGGTAGGCATCAGCATCGCCCTTGAGCGCCTTCTTCAGGTTCCATGTAATGACATAAGGACCTGAAGAAGTGACAATATTTCCAACCTGAGAGTCGGGGCTAGCGTTGAACTTGGCACTTGTGAAGCTGAGCGGCTTCTTAGTTTCATTTTGCATAAAAGCCACATGCTCGGGACGGATCTGCAGTCTTTTTGGTCTGGGCTTGGACTTTGCTGGGAAGCTCTTCACAAAGCCGACTTGACCGGCGTTAACGCCGTCCTTGATTTCAGTATCAATAAGTAGCAGGTAAGTCTTGCAGGTTGCCAGCATCCAGCGGCCATCAGGAGACAAATCAATGCTGATAATCGGATCACCCATAGCTGGGATGTGAGTCTTCGCTGCCATACCGTATTTGTTGTAAAGTCGAACTTGACCATGTTGGGTTGCCACAGCAACATAGCCATCAGCAGAGGTAGCAGCCGACGTATAATTATCACCCTTTGAAACAGTGGCCGTAAAAGTACCTTCAACCATTTTGTTGGTAGTGTTCAAACGAGGATCGATTTGAAACAGAGCTTTGTTGGAGATTCCTGACAGAAGCTGATCATCAGTGAGTTGGTTGAATTTCTTTGTTGGGCCAAAGTCGTTTACATCAACACCATCAATGGCCTTCCACTCGTCAACAATTTTACCGTACTCCAGATCAAGGTTGTAGAGACGATCCTTATTTTCACTGCTTCGGAAAACAAGAGATGTATCTTTTGTACGGAGCATCATCTTTTCAGGGTCGAGCTCCTTGCCAGCAACAGTATGGCCGGCCCCAATAGAAGTGTAAAATTCTAACCCGTTATCACCCTGTTTGAAAACGCCAATTTTATCACCATTGACAACATATGAGCGGTTGTTAGCATATCCGACTGCTAGCAAAGAATTCTTGTTACCTGACTTCTTTGATCTGAACTCCGCATACTCCTTGTCCTCATTATCCCATTCTTCATCGTCGTCGTACGTTGAAGGTTTAGTGGTAAGGACTGGGACTGGTTCCTCCTCTGCTTCCGGTGGCGAAGAATCCAATTCATTTTCATCGGCAGAATAGAAATCTTCATCTTCAGAATCAATGGCCATCTTGTCAAAAGATTCTGCGAGGTAGTCCTGCTCCGTGGGTTTGATTTTTGCCCAACGAATCTTATTTGCGGTCTCCCAGAGGCTCTGCATGAAGGCCCGTTGGAATTCTTCCAGGTCATCTCTACTCTCAAACTTGAGTAACCATGAAAATGCAAGGTCCTGTGCGACAATGTTGAAAATAAAGGAAAGGTGCTCAAAGTTGAAGACGGGGTTAACGTCCGAAGAGACTTCGGTGCCCAAAAGAGCTTTGTCGTTGTCAAGAACAAAGAGATCAAACACAAAAGGGCTTGTTTCAACAATGCGGACCGATACCAAAGAGTCCTGTTCGACAAAGGCGCTGACTTCTGGGTCAAAAAGATGAAGAGATGCTGAAGTGTCCGATATTAATTCTCCCTTGGGGACAGTGAAGGAGGGCGATGCTTGCGTGGGAGTGATGGCGTTGTTTGTGACATCTTCGGTGAGTGCTTCAGCTGGAGGCTCTGCTCTAGCCGAAGCGACATTCTTGGGAGTCTGAGAGAGCTCCGTGGGCTGAGCTACAGGTTCTGCCGGAACGGCCTTCTTGGGAGTCTGAGGGAGTTCTATGGGCTGAGCGACAGTTCCTGCCAGTTCTGCCGGCTCTGCCGGCTCTGCCACAGCAGTATTATCGACTACCGGAGGTCTGGCAGAGTCCGCGTCGAACTCAAACTCGTCCAGCTCCTTAGGATCGCGAACCGCACGCTGGTATTTGCTCTCGTACTGGGCCGTTTTTGCATAGAAGTCGAACGCATCAAAGACATTTGGTTTGATTTTCTTATCGCAGACAAACTCAAAGTATTCGCCTTGTTCGCCCACGTTTCGCCACAAGACCACGACGTTGCCGTCCTCTGTACTGGTGTAGCTGATCTGGAGTTCTTCCGAAATGAGAAACGTCCACTCGTCGTCTGCAGCGTCAAGATCTGCATCTTCTTCCTCTGCCAGCAACTCCTCGCCCTCCTCGTACACCTTCTGGACTGCGAGCTGGTAGAAGAAGGGGGCTGATGTTTTGCGGATCACTGCCTGGGCGTCATTGTAGAGGCACTGGGTGGTGTCTTTGGCGGAGGAATCCGGTCGGCGGATGTAAAACTGGCCAGCAGGGAGGGTCACCAGACCTTCCGACGAGCTGGGGCCGCCTGCTAGCAGTTTTCGCAGCAGATTCATTGGAATTGAGTGCGAATCAGGTGTGACGGTGGGGGAGGCGAAGATAAGTGTAAACAAGAGCTGCTGGTGATGGCGGTGGGGGACCTTTTTTTTTTTGGGGTTGGGGCTGATGAGATGGGGCATGTGACAGGTTAGACTGGCGGCGGTAATCTCCGGCACAGCCGTGCTGGAATTGGTGCGATTGCCAATTGCGAGGTTCTGGGCAGCTCGGACCGTGGCCTCCCACTGGGCTGAGCCTCTGCCCCAGCGCCGACGGTGCTCTCGCTCCGCACTCGCTGCCGGCCGCCGAGCAAACTGTGGGGCAACGCCCCATCAATCATTGTCGGTGCGAGCGCTTGACTGCCAAAAAGACAAAAGCCTGGCCACCGGAGGCATTTCCCAATGGATTCTGGGGGCTTTGGTGCTGGGGCAGCCTCGGTACATAGACCAGAGCCTTGCCAAGCAAGCCCCTGACGCACGCATGGCTTCGCGATCTGTGACAAGAGGCGACCAGTGGGTCGCGGCACAAGATAGGACGCGTGACAGGCTTAGTCAGTGCGGATCGAGCAAGCGATCTGCTTTCTGACTGAGTAGTGGAAGTAAGGAACAGGGGTTCCCCCGGATCTTGCTCATGGGTGTGGAGATGTGCCTGAATGCGTGTGGGGCAGCCTAACCAAGTTTCAACGACCAAGATTGCCTGTCTGGGCGAGATGGGGCATCAGGTACGGGGGGATGAGGCCGGATCGGGAGGGATTAGAGGAGTGGGAGTAGAGAGGGGAGAGAGGAAGGAAGCAGCGGAGAGAATGGCAGAGGGCGGGGAAACAAAAGAGGAGAGAGAAAAGGGAGAAGGAGATAGGCCTGAGCCAAGTGGACGCAGCCAGCGGCTCGAATGCTGCGCTCTGCGCAGAATGAGAGCTCTCTGTCAGTTGCTGGGCACTCTGGGACTGACGTAGCCTGCAGATAGTGCCTAGGCGACGGATGCAGTGGGTGCACCACGTCTCAGGGGCTGCGTTGGGCGCTTCTTGCCCTGGCAGAGGGGGCCTCCGAATCTGGAGAGAGATGTATGGTGCAGGCAGGGATTTGAGCAGGGAGGAGCGGTAGACTTGGGCTACAATGGCAGTAAGGGGTTCCGGAAAGCGGGTTTTTTGGCCGGCCGTTGTTCGTGGCAGACCGTTGCGCCGCTGCTTTTGTGGCCGCACGGTGGGCGCAGGCCCTGCAGCGTGGCCTCCGAGGACCCAGTGGCACGCGTCACAGCGACCCACTAGCGCACAAGTGAAACCCGGTGCCGGTTTGGGAGACGGGAGCCGGAGAAGAGGGCTAGGAGTGAGAGGACTAAGGGCTCGGGCAGAGCTCGGGCCGGACAACTACAGGACGTGCCGCGATCCCGGGTGTTACCCGCTGCCGCTGGTTTGTGTCTGCCGCTGCCGGGATGCCGATAATTGCACGACTCAGCATGCTACAGCGTATCTGGGCAGGGATTGCCTTGCCTGTCGGCAGCCTTCCTAGTGCGTCTGGTGGCCCGATAAGCCAGGCGCTACAGGCCGAGAGACTAGTGGGGGGCGGCCGCGGTTTGGCCTATAGCAGGGATTGGTCGTTGCAGCAGGCGGCGCTATGGTAGCAGCGGCAGCAGCAGCAGCAGCAGGCGCGGCGCAACATGTCCGGCGGGTTAGTGACGTGCTGGCCGCGGAGCGGCCAGCGAGGGCACCGGGATGGCTGGCCCCTATTTGCTGGGAGTGATTTTCTAGGGTCAGGCGGCAGCCGGAACAGCGCAGAGGGCAGAGCGCGGGACAGTCATCGGCCGCGGCTAGTGCCCCTCATCCTCAGCTACTAGAACCGTTCTCAGGTGCCTCGTTCCTGGATGTTTTACTCTGTCTCTTGCTGCCCGTTTGAGAGGTCTCGAGCTAGTGCCCTCGGTGGGGCGTACCTGGGCGGGGTGGCCGGTGGGGGGGGGCAGCCTTGGGTGCCGGCTCGGCCCATACCGGCTTGGGCAGACGCTGATCGTGGACTATCAGCTTTCGTAGCTAAGTACTGGCTTTATAGCTGAGCATCAGACCCTTCTTTTCAACTCCCCCTTCCTCTCACGCCTCCTCTTCTGCCCTCCTCTGCCCTCCTCCGCTTCCACTTTCCCCCCCCCTCTCCGCTTCCACTCACTTCCTCCCCCTCCGCCCACACACCCCACCCTGACGCACTACAAGCCGCAAGTATTGTGCTCAGGTCCGCAGGCTGCCAGGAGCAGGAGCGGCGCTGCAGAGGGAAAATTATTATCGGACCCAAGGGCGGTCGGTGGGCGACGCGCAGCTGGCCATGGCGAGGGCAATCAGGAGAAAAGTTGCGAGCCTCGCTCCTTCTGACTTCTCTCCGCCACTCGCTTCTGCCTCGCCTCTGCCCTCGCCCCGCCGCTTCTGCCTCGCTTCTGACTCGCCTCGCCGCTGCTGCACCCATGTGACTCGTACACCGCAAACGCGCGCTGCCACGCGTATTCCCAAAAAGCAAGCGTCCGAATTGCCCCATCAGGACGTGCAACGCGTCCCGCCTCTGACGCATCTCCGTCTCATTTTTCACCTTGGTATAAAAACCCCTGGCTTTCCACCATCGGCGCCCCGCCCCCCCTAGGACTTTGTCTGTCTTGACTCTGGCATTGTTGCATCATCAAGACCTTTACGTAGGCTCTCGCATCGCATCATCGGCAAAGGACCCTGGCTTCTCTCCTTACGCCACGCACTGCCGCACCGCACAAGCACTTCACCACTGCTACAGCCAATACCCATACGAGCCAGCACCTCCCCCCTCCCCCCACAGCCCGGCACTATAGTCCCAGCACCACCGCACCACAGCACCACAGCACCTGTTAAGTGACAGCTGCCACTCATTGGACACTCATTGGACCTTTCTCCACTCCCTGGACCCTACTCCATTAAACCCCCCACCCCATGTCAACCCACGACCCCGTCATGTTCCAGCCAGGCTACGCCCTGCGCAGAACCCTCTCTACCCCCGCCCAGGCGCTCTACGAAGGGGACACCATCTCTCCCGAAGAGCTCTATGGCTCCACAGAGCCCCTCGTGGACCTCGAGTTTGACGCCCTGCCCGACCTCGATGCCCTCGACGCATCTCTCGACGCCTCCCTTGACTCGTCCCTCGTCATGGACCTTCCCTCCCTCGAGTCCTCGCCAGACATTGACCAGTCGCTCATGGCCTCGCCTGGCGGTGCCCTGGCCTCACGTGCATCCTCGGTTGGCCACCACCATCACCATCACCACCACCATCACCAGCCACACGCGCCACAGGTCCCCTCGACCCCGACCCAGCAGCAGCAGCCGCACCAGGGGCACCAGGCCTTCCAGGTGCCCATGGCCCGCTCGGTCTCGGTCTCCAGCATGGCCCCGAAGCAGCTGTCCCGTACCTTCTCCGTGCCAACCATCAGCCACTACGCCATGCACGGAACCCCGATGCAGATGGCCATGACTCCGATGCAGACCCCCGGCTCATGTACCCCGGCGTCAGCCCGCTCCTCGCTATCGGAAACCCCCATGCTGAGCCCCACCGCTAGACCTCCGCGTCTTCAGCGCTCGGCCACGGTGTCATCGGTCTCCGGGGGCACCACCCCGAACCGCTCCGCCCCGTACCACCTGCAGCAGCACCACCAGCTGCACCACCAGATGCATCCGGCGCAGGTTCGCCAAATGCAGCTTGAAAACGGGTTCTTGACCCCAGTGACCCCGTCGACCGACCGCTTCAAGTTTGCCCAGCCAAACATGAAGCTGGAGTTCCAGCCTCACCACAAGCTCGAGTTTCCCTCGCCCGAGCAGCCGGTCGGCGGCGGCGGGGTGCCAATGGCTCCCACGCGCTCGGACGCTGGGGCCTCCGCGGGTTTCAACCCGTTCTACAAGCCGTTGCCTTTTGTCGCCCAGACAACGCCAGCCAGCAGCAACGCGGCTCCGCTGGTGACGACGCAGGCGTCGTCGCCAGCCGCGCCGCTGCTGCCACCGAGCCCCATCGTCGGCAGCAAGGACGCCAGAGAGAAGGCCAAGGCTGCGGCTGGCCTTGCCCTCTCACTGGCTTACTCCTCGGCCGCCCAGTCCTCCTGCACCTCCGATGACGAGGATTCGCCGGCCGACAAGCCGCACCGCTGCCTCCAGTGCTCCAAGCGTTTCCGCCGCATGGAGCACTTGAAGCGCCACGCCAAGGTTCACACAGACGAGCGTCCGTTCCCCTGCCGCGTGGACGGCTGTGAAAAGCGCTTCTCGCGCAGCGACAATCTGCGCGCGCACGAAAAGACTCACACTAAAAAGGGCGGTCGCAACATGTACGTCGAAGGCCTCGAGATGGAGCCCGTGCCGTCGTCCCTTAAGGCCCGCAAAAGGTAGCCAGGTAACTTTCTAGCATATTTATTATTTATTGAGCTTCGCACGCGTGCTCAGCAAAGATCCGTCCTCACATGGGCAGGTGCTCATGCAGCTTCATCCTGCCTTTTTCGGCAATCACTCGTAAGAACAGTGCTCGTTGTACATCCAGTTGATGTTTCTATGTAAAGAGTATTACTCTTCCCGTCGCCCTGCTAGCGCGCCGACAGATGCCCTAGTTGCAGCCTGCAACGCCGTCGGTGGCCGGAGCCAACCCTGAACTGGCTGCGCTCGACCAGCCAAACAGCGGGCCGATAGAGGTGCCAATAATCTGGCCGTGAGCAAACTGATGGAAAAAAAAAAGCTGTCCATGAGCAAACTGATAAAAATCTAGTTCAGGCAAACTCATAGAAAAATCTAGCCCCCGGGCTCCGCCCACGGCTATCCTATCTGCCTGGGGCACTGCCCCAATCATGTGCTTGCTTCTCCACCGCCGATTGGCACAAACTTTATTTCCGAGACTGGACTTAATTCTCCAGACGCGCCAAAGACTGCCACCACCACAGATGCTTCTAGAGTACGAACGTAAGGTGCTGCGGACCCTTTACAATGAGGAATCCTACGTGCTCCAGCTGGGTCCTGGAGAGCTCTCGGCCCTCAAACTCTACCGGTATCAGTCCGTCGACAAGTCGCCGCTGTCGTACTACGTTCTAAATCCGTGGTGGACCTGGGCTGCAAAATTCATGCCCCCATGGCTGGCGCCTAACGTCATCACGCTGATTGGCATCGCTGCTATCTACCTCAATATTCTTTGTGTTGAGATTTGGATGCCGGATCTGCAATCTCCGGGCCCTTCGTGGCTGTACTTTAGTTTTGCGCTGGGGCTGCTGTTTTACCAGACAATGGACAATATTGACGGCAAACAGGCTCGCCGCACGGGCTCCTCTTCTCCTCTTGGTGAGCTTTTCGACCATGGGGTCGACTCTCTCAACTGCTGCCTCGGCGGCCTCGTGGAGTCTGCCTGTATGGGCCTCGGTCCAGGCAAGGCCGCGGCCTGGACCACCTTCTCCACCACCATTGCCATGTACTTTTCGACCTGGGAAACCTACCACACCCATGTCTTGTACCTTGGCTATGTCAATGGCCCCACAGAGGGCATTGTCATTGCGGCGGCCGTCATGGCGCTGACCGGCATTTTCGGCCAGCAGCTGTGGCTCAAGACCGTCGCTCAGGTGGCTGGTCCTCTTGCTCCCTTCATCCCTCAGGTGCTGGCTCGCGTCGCTCTCCGTGACGTCTGGATCATGGCCGTCGTCTTTGGCGTCATTATCTGCCACGTCCCGGTCTGTGCCTACAACGTGTATCGCACCCAGCGTCGTCAAGTTGGCCGCCCCACAATGCCCGGTGACCTGCTTATCCAGCTCATACCTCTCATTGCCTTCTGCACAACGCTCTCCGTCTGGCTTCTCTCCCCTTACGCCGTTGTGCTCTCGCACAACCACCTGCTTCTCTTTGCCCTCACCATTTCCATGGTCTTTGCGCGCACTACGACGGCCATTATTTTGTCGCATCTGTGCCGTCTCCCGTTTCCGTACTGGTCTCTTGTGCAGCTGCCCCTTTTTGTGGGCTCGTTTGTGTTTGGTTTGCTTCCTTACGCTGTCAAGTCTCTGCGTGGTCTCAACCCCATCTACGAAGAGCTATATCTTTGGGCCTACTTTTTGTTTGCATCCATCTACTTTTACCAGTACTCCGCGTACATCATTAACGCCTTGTGCTCGTACCTTGACATTAATTGCTTCACAATCAAAAGGAAAGCTGACAAGAAGCTCATGTAACTGGCTGGCCAAAGAGTGAAATATTGGCTCATGTAGTAATAATATTAAATAATGCTAGTGAGTGTACAGTATCTTTTCTCGTCTCGGTAAATCTGTACAGCCTTTGTGAGCGGCTAGCCACGCACAAGAACGCTCAGGAGACCGTCTTTAGCTGGCACTTTGGTCCATCGGCCCAGACGTGGCTCTCTTGACACGGCAGCAACCACTCTAATGCCATCCTCTCCTTCCTCCACAGCGTCAATTCTGTTGACGATACCACGCACATCGGAGATTACAGAAAGCGACTCAAACGACTTGAGATCTTCCGTCAGCTTCCACAGCTTGATTTCACCTGATTGCGAGCCCGTCAAAAACACATTCGAATACGGAATGGCAAACACGGCAGTCACTGGTCGGGTGGGGGCCACCGGGGCCTCAATGTGTTGCGAAGTACTTGTCTCTGCAGTGTAGTCGGACAATTCCAGACGATCTTGGTAGCCGTGAGCGGCACGCACAACAAAAATTGGCTTCTTCTTGCCACTGTTCCATAGGCACAAATTGCCATTGTCCGAGCCCGTGACAAAGAGCTGGTCGTCAATCATGGAGCAACAGTCAATGGAGCCTTCAAGGTCGCGAAACTCTTGACCCGGTTTGGGTTTTTTCTCTTTGGCAATAGCGGCCGTGTCGGTGGAGCGAAATGTAAGGCGCGTTTCCTCGGCAATCTTCCACAGCATGGCCGTGCGATCGCGCGAGCCAACGGTGACACAGCGCTCCTGGGCCAATGCAGAAATATCAGCTACAGCATCCTGGTGACCAAACAAAGTCTCGACACGCGACAGATGGTCAATATTGAAAGTGCGGATTTTGAGATCGGCACACGCGGCATATAGCTCGGCAGAGTTTTTGCGAAAGGCCAGGCCCAGCACATCGCCCTTGCGATCACGCATATCAAAGGCTGTGACAAAGGCCAGGTTCTCTGTCGACCACACAATAATGCGTTTGTCGCGACCGCCGGTCACCAGATAGCGTCCATCTGGCGACACGGCACAGCACAGCACGTCCTTGACATGAAACGGAGTGTCGACAGTTGGCGAGTCTGTCTTGCGTCCACGCACAAACTTGACAAGCGTGGGCTTGCGACCTTCCTTGAGTAACCACTTCATCACGTGCTTGTCCTTTGAGACTGAAAAGGCATAGAGTTCACCGTCTCGTTGCAACAGTGCCGCAGAGGTGATGCCAAATGCCTTGGACGATCCCAGTTGTTGCCGGACAACCCGCCGGCACCTGCTGTCCAGCATTTTGTAAACCTTTCCGCTCTTGTGGGCCACATCGTCCAATAGACGCTGAGCGACCAGGTCTCTCTCAACGTCTTCGGCAAGGAATCCGTCAACCTCGGCCCGACCAGCCGTCTCTTGCTGAAGATTTTCAATGTACTGCTTGGCAAGACGGCGACGCTTGTCGGCAGCTGATTCGCGGACGTCATCGTCGTCATCCGAGTCGCTTTCCGAAGGCTGGGGCAGCGCCTCGTCGCCGCTGCTAGGGATGTCTTCATCATCACTCTCATGCCTAGCCTGACGCTTGGAAGAAGGGACATCCTTGGCCTTCGATGCTTTTCGTTTCTGCGACCTTGGAAGCACAAAAAACGAGTCGCTCATTGTGGTTTACGTCTGCTGTCTGATTCAGCCGTTCTGGCTGACTGGAATTTTTCAGAAATAAAAAAATATTTTGGGGTTCCACAAGGCCCTGAAGTGGGCTGCACCCTGCTACGGATAACACGGCGGAAGCTTACTCCGCTGCCAACGAAAGTGCTGGTACGATTATCCAAAATAACAGGTCTGATAAAATAGGTTTTCAATAGCTCTTACAAGGTGGCGAGATCTGGTCCGCGTACAGCAGCTTCCCTCTAGTATGGCTGGACGCTTCCCACCCGCACTCATCTGCTTGGCGGTTCAAACAGGTTATGTGGCTTACTATGTAATAACAGGAAAAGAATGGACACCCGAGAACAACGAGGTAAAGTTAGGGAAGTGATAATAATATTTCAATGATATGCCCTAACAGCTTTGGTATTGATTGACGGACAATGCTCCAGCCCTCGTTTCCTGTTAAAGATTTTGAACTTCTATATGTGCGCCAAATGGGTAGCGCATAAATTCCACTAGTATAATTTTGGCCTATTTGCCAATTGTCTCAGTCAAAGATAAAGGTAGGGAGAAATTGAAGAAGTAACAAGGGATAACGTTATCAAATACGTATTAAAAGGGAAAAGAGGGCTTCCCACCAATTAACCATAGCTAGCAACGGCCAGAGCCAACAATGGTCGTTAGCAAGATAATAATGTACAATTACACGTAACACTAAATTACAAAAAAGTTATGTTTTGCTGGCCAAGATAATACACTGATACCTTTTCTTTTTACAACTGGCTTAGAAAGCGGGTGTATGATTGTCGTGCTGGCCATATAAAGCAGTGTAATTTGGGTTGAACCATCCACTATCAAGTTAGTGATACTGTGCATTTGCAAGCTCCACGAAATTCCGAAGTGTGGCAGTTCTTAAGCGTATGTTATTGGACTTACGACGCGATTAAGCCGTAAGAGCATTGACAAAGCTGCAAGGTCAACACCTTTTAGAACCAATTAATATATATGTATTACAAAATAGTAGATGGTGCCTGCTTATACTCAAGGTTGTCGAGAAACGGTTCGATGAATCCTAGACCTGCGCCTCCGTCACCTCCATTTCCGCCATATTCCATGTCGTTGAGAAGCTGCATCATGGCTTCCTCATCATAGACCAACTCTGTGTCCACGGGGAACGGTTCAGAGACTTCTTCCGTCTGCAGAACTTCCTCGGGGCGATCCTGGCCCTCATCTTCCTCCAGAGAATCCTCCTTCATGAGATGATTGGCAATCAGATTCAAAATAAGACCGTAGCGGTGGTTCAGGTGTACAGTGTCAACAGCCGACTCAGCCAGCAGTTTGGAGACACGCCGCACAATATCTACCGAAGTCCGTCTAGAGTCTACTGCTTCCTTCGGCGTCATGACAATCGTCTTGATGATGAAGATGACAGAATGAACAATACGCACACACCATCGGATAGGCACGACTCTCATTAGCCCCATACTGTGAATCTTTTCTGAAACAGCAACCATCTCCTTGGCTGCATGAGTTGCAACAGCCACATAACGCGAGCACTGAGCGATCTCAATCATGCGGTTCGTCTCGGAAGAGTTGAGTGCCAGCGAATAAATGTAGAGTCGTGTGTAGTGATAGTCAAAAAACAGAGAGAGACTGTCGATGGAGTCACCATTCAGAATTTCAGCGTAGGTGGTCGACCACATGTCGAGGTGAGGGCCAAACAAAGACAGGAAGCTGAGGTACTTTCCAGTCTCGACAATGGTGCGTGTGGCGGTGCGGGATGCGTAGAGCGTTTCGTGGGCCAGATTGACGATACGCAGAAGACCAAGTTTGGCGTGGTCAAGCGGCGTGAACTCGATGTACTCAGGAAGAATTTCCATATAACCCAGCATGGAGGTGCGTCCCATTCTTGCAGCAAGAATGATCTCTGACATGTGAGCGCCCATGAAAACGAGACGATTTGTCTCCATGGCACCGATATCTTGCGCCAGGCGGATGGCCGTACCAATGATGAGCCAGGACTGGCGATCTGAGCGGGTGTACGCTCCTCGCATCTCAGAGGTGTCGCCGGGGGCGTTTGGCGGCGGGTTATTGGCAAAGTCCTTCCAGCGCGAGTGGATGGCGCGCGAGTTCCACTCGGAAAAGAGCAGGTAAGACAGGCAGGTGCCAACAGACTTGGTGGAAGCTTCTGCCCATACAGACTTGGAGATTAGCTGCTGGATGTAGTCCCATGCCTGGTCGTGGACTTCTTCGCAGCGGCGCAATATGTGCGCTGTGCGAGGATCATCGGGATTTTGTGACTGGTAGTAGCGGGAAGCGATAGTAACGATGGAGCCCAACAGCAGGGGATAGTCGCCAAGCACCTCGGGGTCGTGGAAGCGCTCGGGAATGTAAGGGTAAAATGGATGCATGGTGCGGAAGAAGAAGTTGACGAGAATGCGGATTTCGTCGGAGGAAATGATGCCCTTGATGACAATATCAGCATCATCAAGTGGAACGTGGCGATATGGCTGGGCAGCGTGGATCTGAGCTAGAGTGACCGGGTCGCGCTCGTTGCGAGCCTCGGCAATCTCCCGCTTCGCCCCGCTGGACAGCTTGGGGAACGAGCGCGCAGCGTGGGCTAGAATGTCAAGGGCATCGGCTGTGTTGTAGAGCTCTCGCCGAGAGATGATGTCGTCGGAGCGCTCTGTGAGGGCCGTTACCGGGGTGGCTCGCATCGGCGAGAGCGACCTCGAGCCCGCGGTCCGCCCGCCGCTGCCATGAGCCTTGCGCTGGCGGCCAAGTAGCACATTATCCATGCCTCCTCGTCGGGACTCGGCAAACTCGCAAACTCGGCCTCCACGGGCACAGCGAAGGCACGGCGGCTCTCGTGGCTTAGATAGGTCGCCGAGGTCGCACTTGACTTTGCGCTGCCGGCAGGCCAGGCAGGCCTTGTAAGAGCGTTTGAAGGCAGCATCTCCGCCCTCACGGCGGCGACGAGAAGCTGCTGTCATCTGCTGCAGACTCAGCTCGGGGGACTGGCCCGAAGTGCTGCTGCTGGAGCTCCGCGCGCCCACAGGCTCGGTGTTGTTTGGATAAAGCCCAAACTGCGCCTGCTGTTGAGGATAAACGGGAGCTCCTCCACTCATGGAGGGGTATTCGCCATTATAGCTCGATTCAGGAAGATCCAGTTTCATTTCGGCGTTAAGCGCCATATATGTCTGCCCCCCTCGGTTGTTGGTGGACGGTTATCGAGCAACCATCATTTTTTTTTTTCCCGGGGCCCATTTCCTAAAGCCAGGGGTGGGGCATTGCCCCGCGCCAAAAACAGCGACCTTTGCAGCGGCCTGTTTTGGCAGGGCTGGGGCTGTGGTCTGGGCAGCTGAGCAACATAGGGTGATTTGCCTTCGTGAACGTCAGTGTCGGGCTTCATTTTGCTCTGGCCGCTTCTGAGGCCACTCTCTACCTCGGCAACTTTGAGCCAGAGTGGTGGAGAGGCTCGGCTACCGACGCTGCATAAACAGCCAGGACGTATCAGAAGCTCATAGACGGAGCGGACCAACGAGTGGCATTCTATAGAGCCGTTTGGCAAGGCTGGCGTAGGCTAGTGGCGAATTTTGCCAGCTGGAGGCATCAATGAAGGCGCCATCGACAGCACCTTGACACGCCCGTGGGGCAGTGCCCCATCAGTATGGATTGCCTGGAGCTACCCGATAGGACGGCACGAGGTAGGGGGGCCGGGTACCGCATCCGCAAATCGGCCCGAATGACACTCTAGCTGGCTGATATTCCGGCCTGTTTTCGTGAAGGACACCTTCGAGCAGGCCCCACGCCTGACCCAGGGACCGCCTACCCCAGATTTACCCTATCAACCCGGCAATGACGGGGTGGTTGGGTGCTCCCCTAACAAATAGTTACAATACAATCACGGACGCCATCGTCCCGCGTGAACTTCAATTCACTTCATGACTCCCTTTATACATCAATCCAGTTTCTTGGACACCTTTTCTCTTACCGATTCTTCTGTTCTCACCTGCCAAGGCGAGAACAATCGGGCCGGCTCTGCGCAAAGATGATCAAGGAGCATCAGCAGACCCATTCAATAAGAATTCCACCCGCTCAAAACGCTCATTTTGCAACAATCCCCTTTCACCTTTCGTAATCATGATTCTTTGTTGGCAAGCTAAGCTCGCTTAGCAATTTGGGCTCCGTCAAGGCAGCGCTGAGCTTTGCTCTACGCAGACGTCAATAAAGCTGCCTGAGGCTTGCCAGAAACATGCCTGGAGCTTGCGAATTCATTACCCAAGCACTGATTAATGGAGGATATTTGCAACACATGAATGCCTCGCGACTAGTTGCGTTAGTCATAGCAACCTGTCACTCCTGTGATCTGCCCCATATCTCTCCCCTTTTGGAAATAACTCCAGACTAGCTCCAGTTTTCGTCGCTCTATTATAAAGAGCACTGGGCCTCTACAGAACCAGTTGTTTTTTTCTCGTGGGCTTGCATATCCTATTCTTGCACTGCTTTGCATCTTTTCTTCTCTGTCATTGGCCGATTGAGGAAGGTCGTATGTGCAGGGCGGGGTCGGGGCACTGCCCCGAGATGCGCCCAACCCAGTAAGCATTCTGGTCAAGGGAGAGAGCGGTAACCATGCGAGAAGATCAGATTGATCGTGACAACAGCACATAGACGGCCTATTTGATAGCCATCATCTTGTTTCATTGTGCGGTACCAATAGCAAGTGTAATCAACATTTGATCACAAGCGCTGCTAAGCATCATCACCCAGATTATCATTTCAATGAGCTTCGTTAGCAAGCACACAGAGCTTATTCGACGTTATGAGTCGCGGCCTGGTGAGTACTCTTTTTAGCCGGCAAAGCCAGCACTGCAAAGAATCAGAACAGCCGTGGATAAAAGTCACCTGAAACCTATGCCACAAAGTTGACCACGGTATCAACAAATGGATTGAGCCCGCTGGCGCGAATCATTTTAGACTTCCTGTAAGACACACTGATTTGAAAGGTAAAGAGCCTTACTACGCAAAAAACTGTGCCTGTTAGACTGGGAATGCCATTGCCTGCAAAACTAGCACTATATACAACCAGAACAGTGAGCAGGACTGACCACGTCAAATCTTACCATTCACGTGCCAGCTATCATTATTGAACCCCAACCACTTGAACCCCGCTAATTCCTATGACAACTCCACCAATTCATGTCAGCAAATTACGTCTAGTCGGGCCGCTGCCCTGTTGAGAGAGAAGTGCGCAAATCACTTTCCAGGTTCAGGCATATTGACGCGGCCGCATGCCTCCACTACAGCGGGGAAGGAATAGGGAGATGAGGGGATTGACGAGCCCTTGAGCGTCTAACAACACGGCACTAGTGGTCGTTCCGCCATGCAATGGCCAAACTTGGTTTTTTCTTGGCAATGGGGTTCTCCCGAGATTATCCGCTGCAAATGCAGCCGCAAACCTGTGCAAGTAACATCTCGGCTCCGCGATCTGGAGGTATCTCACCAAGCTCTCGCTCTCATTCACGTCAATAGTAGTTTGAGAACCTGCTGGCTTGGTCTTTAGGCGCCGATCGCCGAAGAACCTGGTGAGTCGGGCCGACTTACCGGATGGAAAACTTACTTGGCTGTGGGCCCTAGCGTTTTCGATGCAAGTATCCAAAAATGTCTCGTGGTTCCATTGCGGAGCAATCGGGCCGAATGGTTGGGGTTGGAAAGGGCCGACTGTCACGAGCATTGCGCCTGCAGCGGAAAAATGCACGGGGTGGAGCCCCGCCTGAGGAGCCTGGTGCGACAGTTTTCAACGCTCAAAATGATTGCTCTTGATTGGATTGGAGTTAGTGGTCGGTGAAATGCTCTCCGAAAGCTACTTCTCTGACCTGTACAGTATGGATGCTGCTGGCAGCTCACGAGCCGTTGGTCTTGGGCTCGAGGCAATGTGCGCGGCTGGTTGTGGCAGCTGACAGCGCGAGGTATTATGTGCCCCGCGTGCCCCGCGTGCCCCGCGAGCTTAGCCCTGCTGCAGTTGGCTGGGCATCTGCATGCTGTTTTGTGGGGGCTGGCAAGATGGGGTATAACGAAGAAAGAGGGGGAAAACTCGGCGGGACATCTGGTATGCCTGGCTGGTGCCGCTAGGCGGGGCAGTGGGCACAGGAGACTAACCTATTGGAGTGACCTATTGGGGTGATGAATAGGAGTGAGGGAGAGGTAAATGTTTTCCATTCTTTTTCGTTCAAGCACGCGTGATAACTGAACACTTGACCCCTGTCTCAGGCTGCTGGGGATCGCTGCCGTATGCGCGACACTTTTTCCTGCCCAGCTCGACACGCCTTGCTCTCAGTCCCGAATGCGGCCTGACGCAGAATTACCCCAGAGTTTGCCCCGCCGCCTCCAGTGAGAGGGAGTTGAGTTGCCCACGATATGATGCACAATCGCGTATGAAACGGTCCTATAGAGGGCTGGCAGGATGTCGGGAAGGTGGGGTAACCAGGTTATACGGCCTGGGAGGCGGCCGGCAGGACGGTTGTGAGCGGGGCAGCTCACCGGTATCGCTCCATTGAGGTGGTGTTGGGTTCCATCTAGTAGGGCACTGGGCCGTCCTGGGCTTCCCCAAGCCATGATACAGGAGTAATGGGCTTGCAGTGAGTGTCAATCATCTGTCAAACTCAAACGCAGGTCCTTCCTACGCTCCACATCCTCATCGGACTCTTTCCTAGTCTGGGGGCTCGCCAAACTCCGCGCGAGGTCCGGCCTGCGCTTCCGGAGAAACTAAAACTCCGATGAAGGAGGTTCTAGTGTGCTCAAACTCCGAAGACCGCTTTAGCTTGAAGCAGATCACACAAAGATAACGTTGCACCACACACTATTGAAAAGTTTTATTTCTACCTTCTACCGATCCTTCTGTTTTCCTCGTTTGACGCAGGATTGGCTCTTCAATGAGTCTGTGTGCGGTTACCAACCTCCCGCCTGTCAATAGAGTGTGAAACGGTTGAACAAAATCACGCAAAACGCCATACAACTTGGCAAAACGGGACTCGACCTCAGGATGATCGGTTTCTGTTTTGCATCAACTTCTCTTTTCTTTCATTCCATCCTCCAATTTGCTCATTTTTGTTTGACAGCGACGATCCCATCGGAGCTTCCCACTACCAAAATTTTCCGGGGTATAGCCGTGCCCCACAAACTGAACGAACTGTGCTCGCAAAGCAGGCGACTCCGCAACGACTGGCATGTCGTCGCTGAGGCGTTGAGCAGTCTTCCGCCCGCGACTTTCTCCGTATGACCAGGGGCTTGAGTCTCCCGCGTCCTGCTCCTGACATGTCTAGGCTCGTAAAAACAGCAACCCTTTTCAGTCGCAGACTTGTCCCAAAGCGGCCGTTTCTTGAGACAAGGTTTTGGCAGGCCAGCCGCGCAAATGACACGTCCCGCAAGCTAAGTCTTACTGCTCTGCGGGTGTTGTTTGCTCGTGCTCTCGCCCAACATTTTTTTCGAGGACTTCCAAGACACGTCGTTGAGACGTACGTAACCCCTCCGCGAGCATGGCAAACCAGGTGCATGCAAGGCTCTGCACGAGGCGGGGCAGTCAAAGCTTACCCCGCCATGGATTGTGACCCCACACGTCGGAGCTGCAGTTGGAAACGTGAGGCGGAGCAAGGCGGAGCAAGGGCGTTCGGGGATAGAAATAATGTTTGTTGGGCAAAGAAGAAAGACTGAAGCCATCTGCGCCGTCTCATTTTCAGACACCACAGAAAACCTCCCTCCGCTTGAACCTCTTGCCCCCTGGCCTACCCTTACCTTTGCCCTCTTTCTTCCTCCCTCTCAAGCCAGCTCCCCTTGCCCCTCCCCCGCGTTCCTTCCACATCTGCACTTCTCTGCTGACCACCCGCGTTCGACAGACCGGCCCGAATGCCCCTCCCCACCATCACCAGATACGGATAAACTTGGGGTGCATGCGTGGCGGGGTGCATTGGCATTTTGCTGAAGGTGAAAAAGCAACCCTGAGAATGCCCAGAAAGTATATATAAGGTCTGTCAAGACCAGACCTTTCAGAAAAGCATCAGCATCCAACACTTAACCACATCAATATGAGCACAATCATCGACAAGAAGCTCGATGCCGAGCACGCTGAAGATGTCATCGACGAGAAGCAGCACGAGCATAACTTCCAGGCTGTGATCGCCCAGGACCACGCCAAAGCCGAGAAGGAAATGCCTCTGCTCAAGGCCATCAAAATGTACCCCAAGGCCTGCATGTGGTCCGTCCTCATCTCCACCTGTCTTGTCATGGAGGGTTACGACACCCTTCTTCTGGGTAACTTTTACTCGGAGCAGCAGTTTACCCGAGTATTTGGTATCCCCAACCCCAACTCTCCAGGCGAGTACACTCTGACTGCTCCCTGGCAGTCTGCTCTTTCGAACTCCGCTAATATTGGTGAGTTCTTTGGTCTACTGCTTACTGGTGTCCTCTCTGACCGTATCGGCTACAGATGGACCATTATCTCTGCCTTGTCTGTCATCACTGGTCTCATTTTCATGCCTTTCTTCGCCAGAACTCTGCCCGTTCTCTTTGTAGGTGAGATTCTTCTTGGTGTTCCGTGGGGTGTCTTCCAGACTCTCACCACTGCTTATGCTTCTGAAGTCTGCCCAGTCTCTCTCCGTTTCTACCTTACCACCTATGTCAATCTCTGTTGGGTCTGGGGTCAACTGATTGGTTCTGGTGTTCTCCGCGGTACTCTCCACATTGAGAGCGAGTGGGCCTGGAGAATTCCTTTTGCCATCCAGTGGGTTTGGCCTATTCCTCTTGCCATCTTTGCCTACCTTGCTCCCGAATCTCCCTGGTACCTTGTTCGCAAGGGCAAATACGAGAAGGCCAAGGATGCCGTTCGTGCCCTCATGTCGAAGTCCATGGCAACTCCCGAGTACGTTGAGGGTCAAATTCAAATGATGATTCAGACTAACGAGCTTGAACAGAGCATGGACCAAGGAATGTCTTATATTGATTGTTTCAAGGGTGTTAATCGCAGAAGAACCGAGATTGCCTGCTGCGCTTGGCTCTGCCAGTCCTTCTGTACCTCTTTCAACGGCCAGTCCACCTACTTTCTTCAGCAGGCTGGTATGGCTACTTCTAACGCTTTCAACATGCAGATTGCAAACTATGTTCTCGGTGCTGCTGGCACTATTCTTTCTTGGTTTGTCATGCAGAAGTCTGGTAGACGTCCCATGTACATCTATGGTTTGGCCGCTATTTGCATTCTCTACCTTGCCATCGGTTTCTCCGGTATCTCTAAAAACCTCACAGCGGTTGGCTGGGCTACTGGTTCTCTCATGATTGTCATTACATTTATCTACGATCTTACCGTCGGCCCTGTCTGCTACTCTGTCGTTGCTGAGATCTCCACTACTCGTCTAAGAGCCAAGACCATGGTGCTGGCCAGAGCTGCCTACCTTGTTGTAAACATTATCATTGCTGTTATTGTTCCCTACATGATTAACCCTCTGCAGTGGAACTGGAAGGCCAAGGCTGGTCTCTTCTGGGGTGGTGCTGTTTTCATCATGTTTGTTTGGTCCATTTTCCGCTTGCCTGAGCCTAAGGGCCGTACCTACGCCGAGCTTGATGTTCTGTTTGAGAAGAAAATCAAGGCCAAGGACTTCAAGAAGACTGAGGTTGATCCTTTTGAGACCCAGGCCATTATTGAGCATGATGAGCAGGCTGCTCAGCTTGCCCGTCTCAGAGAGCTTGTCTAAAAGAGCACACTCCGTTTTTATACTACTTTGTAAATGTTAAATCTTCCATGTCTAATAATCTTTTGTAAATCAATTCTGCTGATGAGACCTTATTCAAGAGGTCTTCAGCCACCTTGTAAAGGAGGCCGCAGCTGAAAGAGTCTGGCTTAAAGTATTCCAATTACCGTTTCTATTTACCACTTTTATGATGTGACTAGTGCTGGCTCCACTCAATGGAGTCCAGATCAATGCCTTCCTGAACCATTTCCCAGAGCGGGGAGAGAGCGCGCAGCTTATTGACCTTGGAAACAACCGTATTGAGAACATAGTCGATTTCTTCGTCGGTGGTGAAGCGGCCAATGCCAAAACGGATGGAGGAATGAGCGAGAGCATCATCGGCGCCAAGAGCACGCAGGACGTACGAGGGCTCAAGAGAAGCCGATGTGCAAGCTGATCCCGAGGACAGAGCAATGTCGTTGAGAGCCATGAGCAAGGACTCGCCTTCAACGTAAGCGAAGGAAATGTTGACGCAGCCTGCGTAGTGGTTTGCTGGGTCACCGTTCAGGACAGTGTGCTCGAGCTGCATAATGTTGGAGATAAGCTTCTGCGACAGACGGCCAATGTGCTGTGAATCATATGTCATTTCCTTAGCGGCGATGCGGGCCGCTTCGCCAAAACCGGCCACAAGGGGCGGGGCAAGGGTGCCCGAGCGGAGACCACGCTCTTGGCCGCCTCCATTGATGAGAGGGTCAAGACGGACACGGGGTCTGCGGCGGAGGTAAATGGCGCCCATGCCCATGGGGCCGTAAATTTTGTGAGAAGAAAGCGACATGAGGTCGATTTTGGACTTGTTGACGTCAATGGGGATTTTGCCAAACGCCTGGGCAGCGTCCGTATGGAAAAAGACCTTCTTTGAGCGGCACAGACGGCCGATTTCGTCAACTGGCTGGATCACGCCAATCTCATTGTTGACGTACATGATGGAGACGAGAGCAGTGTCGGGCCTGATAGCGGCCTCCAGCTCGGCCAGGTCGACGCGGCCCTTGGAGTCAACAGGAAGATAAGTCACGTCAAAGCCCTCTTCTTGGAGCCGTCTGCACGAGTCGAGAACACACTTGTGCTCTGTCTGGGTTGTGATAATGTGCTTTTTGGACGAGCCGTAAAAGCGCGCTACACCCTTGAGAGCCATATTGTTTGACTCTGTGGCGCCAGAAGTGAAAATGATTTCCTTGGGATCGGCACCAATGAGGCCTGCAATGTGCGCACGGGCGGCCTCAACAGCCTTATCCGTCTCCCAGCCGTACTCGTGGGTACGCGAGTGCGGGTTGCCGTAGAGACCCGTGTAGTACTGGAGCATGACGTCCAAAACACGAGGGTCGGTGGGGGTTGTGGCCTGCATGTCGAGGTAGATGGATTTGCCCTCCTTTTCCCAGGACGGGCGGAGGTCTGCTTGAATGGGGTTTACCGGTGGCGCGGGTTCCGGCGCGGGTGTGGCCACTTGGGGCTGAGCCAGAGTGGCGCGACTGTGCGTGACATAGCTGGCACGGTTGGCCAGCAACTGCTGTGCCTTGCCCGCGCTTCTCAGAGCACGAACCGACGTTCTCAGTCCAAGCATGTCGTTGGTAGGAGGCGAGGTGAGAAAACGGCCGTAGATTTAGTGTTGGGATTTGGGCAGCTTAGTCAGAGGCGTGCCTGAGCGGAGTGCGGCTGTGATGGCGAAGTGCGAAGTGCGGGTGACGTGCGGCTGTGTTGGCAAACTGCGGGGCACGGCGGGGCGGATTAGCACAAGGGTGAGATTGGCAGAAAGCAGCTAGAGTTGCGTAGGGCCGTGAGAGTGGAGTTTGGGGCAGAGGTTCTCCAATAAAGAGTTAAGCCGGCCTGCGCTGGTTGCGTTCCAGACTATTTGCTCGTAGTGGGCAGGACTCGGATCGGGGCTTCCGTGTCGCCACACAGACCGCGGACACGGCGCGCCCGGGCTCGGGTGGTGAGTCAGGCATCGACAAGACCGAGCACTGGACGGCAGCTCCAGCCGGAAGACTGTGGCGCGCCACAGCCGTTGGCTGTGATCTTGGATCAACAGGAATGGCATCGGCCGCTGGCTAGGCTATGCCCAGGCCCCCCCAATCGGGAATGCTCAATGAGATAATCAGCAAATCTTTTGAGTGATGATGAGACGGTGTCCAAATCACCGTGGCATCGGCAGGCTCTGCTGCACCCCTCCCTTGCTACTTGGCAACAACAAGCACGCGGCCGCCAACCACCCGTCGGCGAGCATGGCGCATAATGAAAGCGTCAAGCTTCTGTGTTGCTGGGCGCAGGTCGTCGACAAACGGCTGAAACTCCGACAGCGGCCACTCGGGCTTGACCCTGAGCAACTCCATGAACCGTTCGCGGGGCGCGTGTGGCAGCTGGGCAACCGACAGGTAGCGCACTTTGGCGTCGAGCGTCACGACATGGCCCTCCAAGAGCGCCAGATCAAGCTGGTCGCCGACATGAAGCACAGGAGGAACAGCCTCTGTCCAGAGACGAAAAAACTCTGTCGCGCTAATGGGCTGGCGCGCGTGCTGCTGGAGCATCAGGATGCCGGCGAAGCGCGCAAACGCCATGGCATCGAGCGATAGAGTATCTGCCGGGCCGGGAGCCGCAAAACGAGCCACAGCAGCCTCAACCACAGTCGCCGGTTGCTCGACATGCCAGGCTGACAGCTGCAGTGCTGGCAGAGCGTCCAGCGGCACACTGTCGGCCGTGGCTCCGGCAACGACATCCCAGAGGATCTCGAGCGTCAGGGCGTCGTCAACAAGGCAGGCCGTGCCATCGAGCTCACAGCCTCCGTGAGAGCGCCAGGCGGCTCTAAACTCGGCGTCCGAGGCCAGCGACTCGGCGCAAAAGTCGCTGACCGATTTGGACCGCGGCAGCGGCTCCGTGCCGGTATAGCGGGGCACTGCCCCGAGATCTACGGTCCCGGAGACGGGCAGGGCCTCAAGGACGGCTGTGGCGTTGCCAATGGCCGTTATACCGCCGTCCTTGGCCTCTACAACCAGCAGCGACGACGACTGGTTTCTCTGGCGCACGTGATACGTCTGCTCGGGGGTGCAGAGAGCCACTCCTCCGTCGGCAACGCGTGCTTTCAGAACGAGACCCTTGGCCAGGTGCTGTGAGAGGGTATCATCGAGTTCGAGCAGTCGAAACCGCGTGTTTTTCTGCTGCAGTGTCGAATGAAACTTGACCATGTTGGCGTGATGTGGGATGGGGCGCTGCCCCTCCCCCAAAAATGTCATTCGATAGTTGCAAGTGTGGGGCAATGCCCCACGCGAGCGAGCGCAGCGGGCGCGGCGAGCTGGGCTTATCTATTTTCAAATATAATCTATGCTCAGTCTATTCCAAGGCTCATCTTCACTCTCATCTATTCCCAGTCTCCTCTGCGTTTTTTCATTGGTTCGCAGTCTCATCTATTCATCCTCATCTGATCAGCGGCAGGCAGCGCCTATCCTGCGCTAGGGCCTTGGCAGCGCGCGCTAGTGAGTAGCGCCATGGGTAGACTCAGTAACTACTAGTCTGGTGCCAGGCTCTTTTACCTATCTGAACGCCCAATTGTGCACTAAAACGGCATGAACGTTGATTCCGCACTAGTGCGACGCGGGAAGCGCCTACTATCCGGTGACAGGCCAACTGCGGGGCAACCATGCCAGCTCAAGGATAGGGCCAGGATAAAGCTCACAACATGATCGGAAAAGATACAAGGGCATGGACACTCGTGACCCGCTCGCCGGAGCGTGTCTCGCGTTTTGACCAGCCACCGTGTTGCTATTATTGGCATGGACATTTGACAGGTGGGGCTTTGAGGCTGGAGGTGCGTGGTGGGGCGCATTGGCAGGAGTGGGCGAGCCGGACACAGGCCGGAGACAGGCCAGAGAGACAAGGACTAAGTAAGGGCGGGGGAGGCCTGAGCTTTGAAAAGACCCCCGCACGGCGGGGATCCCGTGGACTTGCACGAACTTGAAACTGGGCAATGTAGGGCACGTGACAGTTTGACAGCGAGAAGCGCGTCGAGCAGGCGCCAGATTGCGTAGCAGCTGGCAGCAATGGCCAGAACACAGGCGACACGCAAGCAGAAACCGGAAACCAAGATACAAACTCCTCTTCACAGCTGGCAGCCTGCTGGCGGCCAGTCGATCGCGCCCAGACGCGTCGCCCCCTGGCCCCAGCCGTGCGTCCCAAAACGGAAATCAATTTAACCAAAACGGAAGCCACGACTGAACAATTCCAGCCTGCCTCCAGCTCCTTTTCAAACACTCCAGAGATCCCCTTCCACTGCTGCTGTCGCACTAATCACCTGGAGCTACGGAGTGCAAATGTTTTCCGAGCAGGCGACTGCCGTGGAGCCGGCGCTGCCGCGCCCAATCGTGCTCGACTCCAACTCGCCGTACCGCGCCGACCTGAGAGGAGATTCTGTTGAAAGCGCTGTTTACATGGTTGGACACGACGATGTCTTGTTTGGGGACGTCTTGGCGGTGGTGTATCCGTCGGCCAGCGAGAGCTCTGCCGCTGCGAGTGCAGCCAATGGCCAGCTTGCGACGGCCCAGGCACCACCAGCGCTTTCCACGTTGGTGATTGGCCCTCACGGAACGTCTGGGTTTCTCAATGTGACGCTGTCACCCCACTCACGCTACTACGCGGCCTGCCAGGCGCTTCCCCCGGACCGCAGGGCCTCCCGTGTCCGCCAGGCGCTGGCCATATCCATGCTGCGCACCTACGCCACGATGAACTCGCTCATACGCCGCCGCCTGGCACCCGAAGAGCCCCGCATGTGGGACGAAACAGTGGCCGGCTCAGTGGCTGCTCACATGAAGCTCGGCAACTGCCGCTGGCCGGCCGAAATGGGCGCACAGCTGGCAGCCACCGGCGCCGCCGTCCCCAAGTACATCTCGGCCGATCTCGTCGACATTGTCTACGAGGACTCGGACGTCACCATCAACGCCAACAACGAATTGGTCTATTTATTTGGCTCGCAGCTCGAGCAGCTGTTTGACCCGCTAGCAGAGTACTCGCCGGAGCAGACGCGCCAGCTCTACGAGCCGCCCGCCTCGGAGCCCCCCAGCCCGGACCCCGAGCCGGTCCTTGCCGTCTGCCAGGAGCTCTATCGGCTGCAGGCTTCGTTCCGCACAGACCTCGTCGAGTTTGTCCAGGAGTTCCTTGTCCCACTCCGTGTCCGCGTCCTTGGCGGCGAGCTGCCAGCCGTCGGCATCCGCCGCCTCAACACCATCTTCCCGCCCACCATCGATGAGGTCGTCCGCATCAATAATCTGTTTTACGATGCCCTGCAGGCGGCCCTGCCCTACGGCGCCTTTGAGGTCCTGCGCGCCTGCGGCATGACATTGCCGTACTTTTACCGCGCCTGCATGCGCCACGAGGCAGCCACCAAGGCATTTTACAACCACCTCGTACACTCGGGCTTTGCCACCTCCTCCAAGTACACGCCGCGCAAGATTGAGTCCATCATCCAGTGCTCGCTGCACCTGGCCCGCGTCAAGCTCATCCTTGACCGCCTTTTCACGACAGCTGTTTTTTCCAAGCAGCAGCAGCCACTGGCAAACGAGTACTACCAGGCAGCCGCCGGCACCATTGACGCTTTTGCTCGCCAGCCCCAGACCGCCGCCTACGAGCGGCGTCTCTTCACCCCGACCGGGCGCATCCTCATCGAGGTGGCCTCCCACTGGCCCAAGGAGCTCGAATACGGCTGGATCAACCGCCGCGTCGTCTCCATTTTCCAGGCCAGCGATGTCTTTTCCGGCGAAACCCACATTGTCATCATCTTCACAGACCTCGTGGTGATCCTGCGCTCTGCTACGGAAATCAAAACTCACACCTCTGACGGCGGCCACCTGCCAGCCGTAGCCGACGTGCTCATGCATGCGCTCATCAACGAACAACCCCTGCCAGACACAATGCCCGAGATGCAGGTTATTTATTGGGCTCCCATCGAGGATGTCCACATGGCTGAGTTCAACTCTTCCAGAAATCTCTCCATGTTTGTCCCCAATCACGGCCTCAGAACCCCCGACGGCCAAATCGCTAACCTCCGCTTGTTTGAGCTGGCTCGAGACACGCAATCGGCCGCCCAGGTTGTGGAACTGCTTGCCAAGGCCAAAATCATGAACAAGACACAGCCATTCCACCTATTCAAAACACAGGAGCAAGCTAACCCGTACCTCACCCTTTACGGCACCGTTCACGAAATGGAAGACTATGTTGAAGAGCAGCGTAAAAGCCCCATCGCAGTTTTTATGAATATGGCCATCTCAGAGAGCATCCTCGACACCCACTGCTTACATGGCGCCTTTGCAGTTCAGCTTGAGGGCAACACGGTTCGCATCCAGGTCATCTCTCGCCTTAAATACGAGTTTGAAACAACCATCTCCAAGGACATGTTTGCCCAGTTTCTCTCCTCTGAAATTGCATATCTCTACACGCTCTACCTTTCTTGTGCAAACGAGGACATGGTTGGAGCCATCATCAGCGCTAACACAACAGTCAGCAACCATTTGGTCAACTTCGCCTCAACCCCCTCAGCTGAGGCTTTGTCGGCACTGCAACAGCAGCAGCAGCAGCAACAACAACAGCAGCAGCCGCAGCAGCAAGAATCATCTTTGGCAGTCCCTAAGCAACGAAATCGCAAGCCGGAGCAGACTCAAGAAGCAGCAGCAGCGGCAACCGACAAAGTGGTCGACAGTCGGAGGACAAGTCGGCGATCGTCAGTGCGCGACGTATTTCGCCGAATATCAGGAGCTTCAGTCTTGACATTTGGTTCGAAGCGTAATTCCACCTTCAAGTTCTTTTCCAAGCCAAAAGAGACAAAACAGAGTGAACAGCCGGCAGAAAACACTGAAGTTCCCGCAGATAAGCAGCGTCCACCCACGCCCCCCATTAGCGAGACAGGGGCGGAGCCTGTGCAAACTGCATCGAAATCAGCTCCAACGTCGCCGGCGTTAGGAACCAGTTCGGCAGAGCCCTCACAAGGATCACTATCACTATCACAGCCTGATCCAATGGCTTCACTACTTTCACTCCCGCTGGATGCGAACGCCAACTCTTACGAATTCCCGCCACGGCTTCGAAGACAAAAGTCTTTCTCCGAGATAAAGATGAAAGAAACTTCCCAAATAACTGCTGAACCGTCAATGGATTCTGTGGCTGCTATGTCACGCGAGTCTTTTGTCACAGCAGACGAGTTTTCTGCACATGGCGGATCAAGCAGTCTTGACCAAAATGAGATTGAAATGTCATCGTCTGAGCAAGACCAGCGGGATGTGGAGGCGTGGCTCGACTCTTATGACGACCGCAAGGAAGAGTCTCTTTCTTCAGAGGCTGAATCTTCGGACAACGAAATGACTCCACAGCTGGCTAAACGCCGTCACTCGTCTCGAGAACTGCACCAGCTAGGTCGCTTTGATATTTCGTCGCGCGAAGGCTCAGTTGGCCTGGGCATTTTCGACTCTGAAAAGAGTCTGGCTGCATTAGTGTCTGAGCCATCAAATCACACGCGCGGCAAAAGTGATGCTACTGTAACCTCGCTGTCAACGTTTGAAGAGGACTTCTCCTATCTAGCTGGCCTTGTGGCGTATGACACGGCAAAGCCAGCGCGGCCGCACCGACGCGAGCCAAGCGACCATGTATCGCTTTACTCAGGTTTGCGTGATTCGTCTATTGTCTTTCTCGGTAATTTTCTACAGTCGCGTGATGGCTCTGACTCCGCATCGGTTATACGCAGCTCGTTATCAATGAAGGAAGAGAGCTTCCGCAGTGGCTTTTCCAGCTCGAATCGTTCGTCCATGATGTCCTTGTCATCTCACCAGCGTAGTCTATCACGTTCCATGTCGCGGTCAGCATCGAGGCACAGCCGTTTGTCGAGTGTCAATTCGCTGGCAGCGTCGCGGCGAATGAGCCAAATGCTCAACTCAACTGTGCTCAGTGAAGAGGATTTTGCGAGTGTCCATCCGGATCCGCGCCGAGCCTCGTCGCAGTCACTGGCTCAATCACTAAGACAAAGTCGCTCGGGAATTACTCCTTCATATTCTTTCAACTCCAATCACAACAAGCGCACCTCGTTCTCGCACCTGCTTCAGTATTCGTCCTCAAATACTTTACAGCTCGCCTCATTTACGGTGCACCTGGATCGTCTCACTGAGACTGAATGCGACTTGGCACTCTCCTACAAGGAGGACTCAAGGCAGCGCACCGTGCATGAGCAGAATGCCTACGAGCTGGTGCGGGCCAAGAATCTGATGGCGACATTATACGAGCGGACCCGCGGGCTCATGGTGTTGACGGAGTTGACGGAGTTGCAGCGCGCAAATTTGATTTTGTACGAGCGCGAGGCCCGCGCCAAGGTGGCCATTGCAACATGGCAATTCATCAACATTGGATGGAACAGCAACCAGCAGGAGGCCTACTTTGGCGTGCTCAAGTCGCTTCTGGATATGGAGTGGCTCCGCCGGGCCAAGCTCAAGGAGAAGTTTGCTGACCATGCGCTAATTCCACACGATCTGTGGGTCGTTTGACGCCTAGTACAAGAGACACACTAAAACCTGCTCGCAACAGGTCTTATCGCACTGCTTATCAAGGGGCTTCGGCGCCTGCCTAGGCGGGCAATCTAGCTGATGGCGGCTAGATTTGTTGACCAGTACGGAAAACAAGCATCTAATGGCGCCCCAGAGACTTGGAGAAACCGGAACTACCGGTCAATGATATTGTATTGTAATGTGTAATATAGAAACTGTATCATAATTGGATTGTCTCCAAATAGAACACGGAATCAAGGAGCTATGGTTGGGCTGCCTCATGACTAGAGAGCTCATTCTTGACTCTCGTGGCGATGAGATAGACCGGTAGTTGGCCAGGAACTGAGAATCTGGATCCTGACGCACTCTTCTGCATGGGGGCTGCACAAAGCCTGCAGCTAGCCTGTCGCAGAACTGCAAGCGGCATGGTCTGCAGGGGATCGACAGGAGAGTGACGTACAAATAATGGTGTGCCGAGCAGTTTAGCCCACGTCTTGAGTGAGACCTCTAAACAAGGTCACTGCAGGTGGGTTAGGGGTATGCTAGAGCAGAGGTGCAGGCATGGCGTGCGTCAGACAGAGCGACGTATCTGCTGTAGGGTTAGGGCTGGCACCCATTACAGACATTGCCCGCATAAACTTGTCGGTTGGAACAGGATTGGAAAAAAAGGGAGAGTAGATGCGAGGAAAGATTCAAGATGGGAGTTGCCTTTCTGGGCCTGCAGGGCAGATAAGCTAAGCGGTCTAGACTTCTGGAGCCCAATGTCGGCCGCAGGAGCCGCAAAAACCCTTTCTGCTCTTTGGGTGGCTAAAAACACCTCAGGCTAGTCCACTAGGCTCACCATCTCGCCCGCTGATTATCCCGGCCACCACCCCCTCCTTTCAAACCGCTGCCCCTCCCCACCCCACCCCCACCAAGGGCAAGGAAATTCTAGCCTGGTGATGGTTCCCTACTACGTAGAGTCCAAACTATAATTCGATTATTTGCGACACATGCGCTAGCGCAAAATTAATGTCTCCTGATAACGTTTCGGCGCTGGGCAGGTGGCTGGGGTTGGTGGAGAGCAATCGTGACTAGAATGTGATATTCAATAGTAGCTTCCTTTAGAAAACAAAAAGCATTGGAAATAAATACAGAGATGATAGAGTCCTAGGAGAAGCATCACTCCTCGCTGTGCCAAGGCTGCATCTCAATCGGCGCCGGCAGACATAAGCGGGGAGTTGCAGAGGGCGGGGATCCGCCACCCCGGGTCACAGGCGTGCGCGGCTGTGCACGCCAGGGCGGTTCAGGGCGCCGAATCCAGTAGCCATTCTTGACGGTGTTTGAGAGAGGCCGCCCGGGCAGCGCGCGCGCGCTAGTGAGCAAGCGGGTCCAAGGTGGGTCTTGTCTGCAGCCTGGGGCTCAGGGCGTGGAACTCTGGTGCCATAGAGGATTGAGATGGGTTTGGTATCGCCTGGCGGATGGTGGTGGGCAAAGCCCCACGATTTCGAGCAAGCCAGTTGCAGTGGAGTGCACTACGATTCGAGCTAGCCATTCGTACTGCAGGGCACCTGTTCACGGAGCCAGATTTCAGCTTCCTTAGTTCTTTCGAGACCGACGCTCTCTTCTCAGACGCCCTTGTTGCTGGTAGTAAGTGCCGCGTCTCACAATCGTCTCAACAAGCTCTCTCGAGTATCCATAGTCAGCATATGTCTCAGAGTATATCTTGTCAATAATGTCTTTGCGATCCTTCTCGGTCGTATCGCGGATCCAGGTCTTTTCGCCAAGTTTGAAGCCCAGCACTTTCAGCATTTCGAGAATGCGTTGCTCACGCCGCTGTGCCTCATCGTGGTTATCGCCGAGGCCCATGCGATTGTAGAGCTCAGGCAGCGACAGTCTAGATTCAGACTGCTTGCGCTGTGGCTTCTTGGTATCGTCGGGAGACACGGATTGCGCCACAGACGTGGCGCCGGTGGCTGGGTCAAGGTCTGCCAGGTCCGCGCGCTCATCAGAGGACAAATCGCTCATGTCCAGCGAGGCCTGGAGAGCGGCGTGCGCAGCTTTATGGCCAGCCTGTTGTGAATGTAATCCGCTGGAAGTAAGAGGAGAAAGAGAGCCCGTCAGAGCATTGCCACTGAGACGAGATGGCGACACTGCCGCCATGTTGTGGTAAAGGGAAGATGCGTTTGGCGAGATGGTGGAGAAAGGGGTGCCCTTGAACGTATTGTCCTCCAGGGAAACGCTGCGAGATTCGGAATTGAACATGTAAGGCACTGAAGAGTCGTCTGACGAGAGACCATGCGGATCCAGCAAGCCACCAAACGAACCAAAGTTGTTCAGCGCAGCAGTTGACGAAGAGTGTGCACCAAAGTTATTATTACGACCAAAGCTGGTCAGCAAGGGGGTGGCTGGAGTGGCAGCCAGCCCACCGCTGGAAGCCGAGCTCGAAAGTGTGTTGGAAGAATGGCTGGTGCTTGTGAAGTCTGAGTAAGGGGTGCGGGGCATGGAGGACGGGTCGACGCTATCTAACACAAAGTTGGACAAAACGTCAGGAGACTCCGAGTGCAGAGCTCGATGAGAGCCTCCAGACGAAGCCGACATGGATGTGGACAGAACGGAAATGTCGGCCAGGTCCGAGTTGAGCTCAGAGAAGTTAGCCGGATTGCTCTCGGCGCGCTCGGCAGAATTAAAGTCAAACAAGGAGTCATCCATGACATTTTCAGAGTTCAAGAAGTCCGAAGACTCTGGCTCGTTGCTAAAGCCAGGCCAATTGGCTGTGAGATCGTCGGCAAAGAAGAAGGACGTCATGAAAGCTTTTGACACGGGGACGAGCTCTTGCAGTCAGCTCAAAACAGGAGTGTCTTGGCGGGGGCTTAACAGCTATGGGGGAGGGATTCTCGGTTTTGAGAGCAAAATGAGCTTTTAGTTGAAGTAAAATGAGCTCAGCGGCACAAGTAGCGATTTTGGACAGCTAGGCAGCAAAAGAAAGCTAGCTCCTGAAAAACGGGTCGGACGTATACAAAAACCGACAACCAAAAGGGAGAAGAGGAAAATCCAGTGGTGAGGATTGGTATATTATATATCTGGAGCTTCGGATACCCAAGTTTCTTATAACTGACCGTTTCGAACTACGTGCTTTCCTGACTAGGTGCGGTGCATGAGATAAGCTAAAGTGCACATACATTTGAACGAGATTCGCCTGCCTTAACTGTCTGCACGCCGCTGCACGCGGGCTTCTGCTTGCACTGCAGTGCGATTTCTCCTGCAAGGTCAGAGTTTTGGACACTGAGGGGCCCTAGCCCTGGGGCTAGCTGCCCTGACTGGGCCCGGTTTGTCTTTGCTTCTTTTCCACGGTCAACCGTTCGAGGAAACCAACCCTAATCCTAAAGTCTGTGGTGCCCTTGGCGTGGGCCCATGTCAGCGGCCGTGGTAGGAAGCTTATTCAGATGAATCAAGGGCAGAGAAGCAAGAAATAAAAAAGATAAAAGAATGTGGATGTCAAATGGTTTTGATAAGTCTCTTTATGAATTTTGCATTTCAGTTTTTTTATCCATACCTACGTTATCTCCGGAAAACTGAGGAGGCTGGGAGAGGCTCATCAGTTAGGTCCGTTGTTTTGCTTTTTGAGCTAGCATTTTGCTGTCGGCGGTGACTTCATGTGACTATTTTCTTTTTGGATGAAAGTTCCTTTTTTTCTACAGTTGGAGTGGGTGTCTGGTGTAATTTTACCTTTGCCTTTGATAGCGCTGTACGGTGTGGAGGCGGTAATGGGTCTGGTGAATGACGATTGCGCGATAAAATTCCTTCAAGCTCATCCGGGATTTTAGCGTACGATGGTGACCAAAGCTCTGTGTTTCATTCCGTAATTTTTTGGCATCCTCAAAGAGCCCATTTCTGGCACCAGCATCTCGTTGGACCTGTGTGGCTATACAGACGCCCAGGGGGGTCTCTAGGTCATGGTTTCCACGTGCAACTGCCGGGTAAGACTGCCGGGTAATCCACTTCATCAAAAGCGTGTGCAGGATTGACCCAGTTCTGATTCCGGGAAAAAGCAAACAATAAAAACTTACCCACATGCCCCTATCGCATCTGGGCCTTCCCCGCCAGCTTAGCCAGCCGCGCTGAGGCTTGGCCAGCGAAAGCGTTTGCTTTAGCGGCACTGCTAGCTCCACATATTCTCGTGCTACTGCGCATATCAAGCCACCGAGTCTTTTGCTTTGCAGGGCCTCGCTTCTTTGTGTCCCACCATTGGTCTCTTCTGCCATCGGCTTTATCCGCCCTGGCCGACGATCTTCCCCCGATGGGTCTGGCCACAGCCCGCCCGCCACGCTCTGTTGGTAGCTGGCGCAAGCTGGCAAATCCACGCCTGATACCAGGTACGGAAGAGGCTGGACTAGGCACAGTCAAAACCACGTATTGTTTTTTGGATCCATCCCGGAGTTGAGTAGTGAAACTGTGAGCCCGCAACACCTTGCCCGTTCTCTCGGGCACGGCGCAGAGGACACTTTAGCCGAACCGGGAATCTTCTGCGTTTGCAGGTGTGCAGACTGCCCTGTTTGGTTACCGCTCATCGACGAAAAATTGCGCAACTCGGCCTCGGCGAACGTACCTCTGAGGATGGCGCTAGGCAATAATTGGGTCAGGAGCGTTCAGTATGTAACGGCCAGAGATGGAAAGAGTCCATCCTGTCGTTTGGATTGCGCAAGCTAGTTTCTCGGGCTCCACCCGGCATGGCGAGCAATTTGCTATTTCAGGCTGCCCAGCCGTATTACGTGTTTGCATAAGCCTGACCAATCCACGCACCCGGTAGGTACGGAAAATACGCTGTAGACCCGACATGTGTGTGGGGCGGGTAGGTGCTGGAAGAAAAAACGACAAAGAGAAAAAAAAAGACTGCCTCAGGCAGGAATCGAACCTGCGATCTTATCATTACTAGTGATACGCCTTACCATTTGGCCACTAAGGCTTTGTAACGATGTGTGAAAATCATGAACTTGAACTACAGAAACGTGTCCAAATGCATCTTTTGTGGCACAGCCGCACGTTGATTGCTGATGAAATTATGCAGCTCGGTTCACAGCCGAACGTGAATGTCGAGCGGATTTGCCAGCATTAGAGCACAAATGCCGAAACATGATGTTTGCATCTTTCTGCTGCTACGGTGCTAGATGATTAAACTCTCATTGGCAGGTCAATGTTTGCAGAGTAGCAATAGCGCAACTAGCAGTGCCTCTGATTGAAATCCGCCGAAAAGACAGTGAAATCAACTTTGACCATAACCTCCTTCACTTGGGCTCTGTATCCGGCTGATCTTCAACTCAAGCGTGCTTATGCCGGTTTCCAAGTTCATTGCCTTCAAGCTGTGGGCCTGCTGGGATTCCTCATGTACCGCTTCCCAGAACCATTGTACCTGACGGTCTAAATATGTGGTCGCTGTCAGCGTATTTATCCTTGCCGCTGCGTGGCTGTCATCAGCTAAAAGTAGCAGATCCCTACTGCACTGAACTCAATTCCAACGGCCCGCCCGCAGGTCAGCAGCTGCCAGGCCATAGGTATTTTGCAGGTACCTCTAGGATTCCACGCAGGCATCCCACTATGGCCCATGCTGTGTCAATCTCCTTGTTTTGCACCAGTGTGTCTACGGCGCAATCCATACTTGTCACAAGCTGTCATTCTGCGAGATGGACAATATTTTGATGGGTTTTAGTAATTCCGACCGTACCAAAGCACACTGCAATACTGCCAAAGCAAAATGATTGTCCATGTCTGGGCAGTGGCCGGGAGGCTCAAATGTGGGGATCGCTGGCCGCCAGAGAGCAGCATCCCAAGCTTCTTTCAAGGCAACACTGACAGGTAAGACAAGCAAACATTCTTCGGCCATTTCCTTTCTACCTGGTTTACCGATCAAAAAATTGCGCCATCTCGTCCCTCTTCCATACTCACCTCGTCTTCGCTGCTCTTCACGCTCTCCCCAGGCTTGGCACGCTCTTCGCGTAGTGCGGCTGTGCATTTTCCAATGTTTACCCCCAAACTGACGCCCTATATAAACATAACCTCGTAACAGAGCCCCCAAGAAAGAAATAACTGGCGTGCCTGCTGACTTGCAAACATGCCTGGAAACGCTACCCTTTCGGGGTTCACGTCATTTGAACTGCCATCCACACTGCCGGCCCGTCATAAGCCCCAGCTGTTTGATTTGTCGGAAGAAAACCTCAACCGGAGTGTCCATCGGGGCCACAACAAAGGAGGAGCAGCAGCCAAGAGGGGCTCCTCCGGAAACACTAATAGCGCCAGAAATGTGGCTGGGCTGGGTATCTCGAGTGGCCACCCACGTGACCACTTTCTGTCGACACGACCACCAAAGCACAGCTCGACGCGGCTGCGGTACCCGGCCCAGTTCCGCGAGATGAGCGATTCCGACGACGACCGCATCAACACAAACTTTTCAATGGACTCGGATGACGTTAGTGATACCGGCAGCGATGTTTCGCAGGCTCTAAGCTTCAAGAAACTCGGCACCCTGCCCCAAACACGTGACCAGGAAACGGTCAAACGCGCCGTAAACAAGCTGATTGCGACGCTAGAGGACAAAAATAGGGCTCTCAGCAGTGCCCAGGAGGAGAACATGGAGCTCCGAGCCGAAGTGAATGGTCTACGAGAGCGCGAATCACAAATGCAGACCCAGATTGATGAGCTACGGCGGGAGCTTGACGAGCTCAAAGCAGCATCAACAAGGAATTATTCAGACGTTACCATGAGTCCATCGGTCAGCGCAGATGATGGCCAGGAGCATCATGAGGTGCCAGCACCGTCTTCAAAGGCGTCCTCTATCGATACCGCTAACATTGGCACTCAGACGACGGTTACTTCTGCACAACAAGACTTGAGCGCTCCGCTAAATTCTGCTTCCGCAACCAACCCATTGTTGGATGAGCTTGTGTCTGCAATTGCTGCCAAACTTCAGAACCCGCCACGTACCTACAAGCCTGTGCAGAGCCGCTCCTACGAAACCGACGACTCTCTCAGTGACGTTTCCTCAGTTGCGGAGAAGTCTGGCACTGAAACCTGCCCACCGTGTGCCAATGAGAACAAATTCTCGAGCGATGCTCTGCCAGCGGACCATGCCACAATCATATCTGGATCGCGCCAACTGCTAGCTGAAGAAAACACCTCGTTTGCAGAATATAAGGCACGCCTGACGGAACTGGTGCACGAAGTCAATAATCTCGATCCCCGGGCAGAGCTTCCACGCTGGTTGACAGTTGACTCTGATCTGCATGATGCCGTCAATGACGTTATGGAGCGCCGCTCACGTGTCTATATTATCAACAATCTCGTGTGCACTAAGGAACAGTCTCATGCACACGACGAAATTCGCAAGCCCGAGGCGTTTGCAGTCTAATCTATTTTATTTACGCATTAATGCACTAATACCAGTTCTATGAGCCCATTACTTGTTAATACCGCTGTTTATCAACCGCTGAGATCCGCTCAGCACCCACCTAAATGTATTGTTACACTGAAACAAATCACACCCCCCTCAATGTGAAGAAATGTCGGATAGCGCACGTGACCCTTTTCAGTAGAGAATGTATTGCGAGATGTCAGGACGTTTCGCGTTGTCCAGAATACTTACTTCTATTCAACAGTGATGAATCGGTTGCTTTCCAATTGGCAGATTGTTTGCCATCCTCTGCAAGCTTTCGTACTGCCGGGATCACAGCGGGTCCCTGGCAAAGCTCTCCTCGCCTGCCGCAATCGCCGCTCGGGGCCAGTGGCTGGGAGAACGTGACCGGCATGAGCTGGCAAGTTTCTAGCAAGAACAGCACCAGGCAGTGCGGTAAATCAAAAACCTCATCAGTGCGCAATTCACCTCAGATTCTTTTTTTAGCACACCGGACAAACTCTCAGTCTGCCAGTTTCCCTTTCTTTTCCTTGTTTTCTTCTTTTCTCCCTAACAGCCACTCTGTAACCTCCAACTCCCAGTCCCCTGCAGCCAGCCCTCCTCCCAGCCCTCAAATCCCAACCCTCAAAATCCCAGCCGTGCCCCCCTCCAGCAATTTTTCACACAAACTTGTGGCCTTTGAACTCTCCCATCACCACACGCCATGTCCAGGTTTTTTGCCTCCCGTGGCAGTGACTCCGAAAGCGACTCCTCAGAAGAGGATCTGTACGCGTCGTCCAGCGAGGAATCTCTTCAGTCCTCTGATGACAGTGCCGACGATGCCGCTGACGACGATGAAGATGATGCCGAAGATGACAATGAGTCGGACGCCGCCCCTGCCCCCAAGGGTGCGTCCTACTTCCTCAAGGCCGGCGGTGCAGACTCAGATTCGGACTCCGACGATGACGACGGCAAAAAGGTCGTCAAGTCTGCCAAAGACAAGCTTCTTGACGAGGTTGAGGCAGCTGCCAAGGCTATTGATGCCTCCAAAAAGTCTGCCGACTGGGTCGCTCTCCAATCCGATTTTGACAAGATTCTCAAGCTTGTTGAGCGTGCAGCCAGAGTCTACTCAATCACTCCTCGTCCTTTTATCAAGAGTCTCGCTGGGCTCGATGATTATGCTGCCGAGGTTGCCAAGGAAAAGAAGAAGATGAACCCCTCCAACACTCGTGCCTTCAACACCACTAGGCAGCGTGTCAAGAAGACTGCAAGGGACTACTCGAAGCAGGTCGAGCTTTTCAGAGCTGACGAAGACGCTTACATGGAGGGCGAAGAAGTTTCTGCCAATGCCACTCCCAGTGCCGAGCCTAGCGCAGTGCCCAGTGCAATCACCACCGGCACCTCCACACCTGTCCCTCAGGCTGCTGCTACTGCTAGTGCCAGTGACGGTTTCACCACTGTAGGCAAGAATGGCAAGGATGCGCTGTACGCCCCCGAGACTATCTTCAAGACACTCCAAACCATTTTGGAGACTCGCGGTAAGAAAAATACTGACAAGGAAGAGCAGCTCAACACTCTGACTGAGCTGTTGGCTGTTTGCAAAACAGATTACCAGAAGATCTCTGTGCTGCTCGTCCTCATCCCTGCTCAGTTTGACGTCGCCCCTCAGATTTCTGCTGAAGCCTGGCTCAAGGCTGCGAGCTACATTGACACTCTCATTGACACTCTTAACGCGTCCAAATATGTTGTTGTTGAGACTGCTGTAGACATTGACCTGGAGACTGGTCCTACTGAGCCCAACGCCAAGGGCCAGCTTGAAATTACGGGCTCTATTGTGGCCCTGATTGAACGCCTCGATGACGAGCTTACTCGCTCGCTGCAGGTCATTGATCCTCACACCACAGAGTACGTTGCCCGCCTCCGCCATGAGAAGGAGCTCAACAACCTACTGCTCAAGACACAGATTTACATTGAGCGTGTGGACGGCCCTGACTCGGGTGTGCCTCTCTGCCGTGTTGTGGTTCGTCGCATTGAACACCTCTACTTCAAGCCCAAGCTCGTGATTGAGATCACTGAGTCTGAAGCCTGGAAGTCTATCACCACTGGTGACTCGACCATCACACCCCGTTCCGCTAGCCCTGCCGACACTATTACACTGCTGAACTCGCTCTGTTCTGTACTCTACAAGTCGAGCCAGCCTGTGTTTCGCACCAAGGCCATTTTGTGCAATATTTATCACTATGCGCTCAACGGCCACTATTATAAGGCCCGTGACATGTTGCTCATGTCGCACCTTCAAAGCATCATTACCAATGCGGAGCCTCAGATCAAGATTTTGTTCAATAGAACTCTAGTGCAGGTCGGTCTTTGCGCATTCCGTAATGGTCTCATTGCTGAAGCTCAACAATCCCTCCAAGAAATCTGCTCCTCTTCGCGTCTCCGTGAGCTTCTTGGCCAGGGTGTTGCCACCAAGTTTGCCGGTGCCCCGGTCACTGCCACCGCCGCTACTGGTACTGAGCGTCTGAGACTGCTGCCATTCCATATGCATATCAACCTTGAGCTGCTTGAGTGTGTCTACTTGACAGCTTCGCTACTCATTGAGGTTCCATACATGGCGCAGTACGAGGGTACGATTGATGCCAAAAAGAAGGTCATCTCCAAGCTCTTTAGAAGATTGCTCGACTACCACGAGAAGCAGGTCTTCACTGGTCCTCCTGAGAACACTCGTGACTTCATTATGCAGGCTGCCAAGGCACTCCTCATTGGTGAGTGGCGCCTGGCCACTGACTTGCTCCTGTCCATTGAGATTTGGTCTTTGATGGCTAATGTTGACGACATCAAGAAGATGCTTGCAACCAAGATTAAGGAAGAAGGTCTCAAGACTTACCTCTTTGCTTTTGGCAAGTTTTACTCTTACCTTGCAATTGACACTGTTGCTGACATGTTTGATCTGACATTTGACCAGGTTGTTCCAATTGTGGCGAAACTCATCTCTGCCGAGGAAATTGCTGCCGTTCTTGACCAGAAGACCAACTCTATTGTGTTCCAATTCCAGAAGCTCACAAAGATGCAATTGTTGGCTCTTGCCCTTGCTGACAAGTCTGTGCAGCTTGCTGAGAGAAACGAGCGCCTTGCGGCCGGTGGCCACCAAATTAACTCTGACTTCAAGGGTTCTGCGGGCAAAAGAGGCGGTGCTGACCGTTCCAAGCCTGTGCGTGCGAAGTAAACGCACCAAAAAACCGACGGGCTACGAAAATGTAGCGGCATGTAATTGATGTAGTGACGAAGTTTTGGAAATAACAGGAATTTACAAGGGGCTGGTGTTTGTTCGCCCTTTGTGAATCGAATTGAAGCTACTGAGAAAAATCATACAGCTTTTCTTTTACTAGGGGGAATGCATATTCTATCATTACTGATCTATTTTTTACCTCTATCCAGTTTGCGAGCAAACAAATAATATTAGATACTGGCTTATCACACTTACAAGACAACATTCTTGGCAAGGTGGGCCTTGTACTTGAGGATAGTGTCATCCCATCTGGTTGCGGTTCTGTTCTCGCACACGAAAATGTCCTTAGCGATCTTGTCCAGCAGACGGAAATCGTGGGAGACGACAACGACACCACCAGTGAACGCATTGATGGCATCTGCCAGCGAATCGATAGTGGGAATATCCAAACCGTTGGTAGGCTCATCAAGCAGAATCATGTTGGGAGCCTCAATGGCAAGCAGAGCAAAGACAACACGAGAGCGTTGACCCTCGGAAAGAGTACCCATCTGGGCAGTCTGGCCCTCACCGGTAAGACCATAGCGGCCAAGCTGACCTCTCCAGTACTGGAAATCCTGGGAGATGGAAGGGAACTTGTCACGGACAAACTCAAGAGCCGACTTGGTCAGGTCAAGCTGGTCAGAGGAGTGCTGAGAGTAGACACCAATCTTCAGATGGGTGTGTCTGGAGATCACACCGCCAGTGGCAGTGAGAGCACCAGTCATGAGCTTGAGGAGGGTCGACTTACCAACACCATTAGGGCCAACAAGGGCGATACGAGAATCCATGTCAACACCAAAGTTGAGTTTCTCGTAAAGGTTGTCCTCGGGCTTGCCAGAGTAGGAGAAGGAGACCTCGTCAAATGAAAGCACGGGAGGTGGTAGCTTCTCAACATCTTGGAAACGGAAGCTAAAGACCCTGTCCTCAACCACAGGCTCAATAAGACCATCAGCCTCCATCTTGTCAAGAATCTTCTGGCGAGACTTGGCCTGACGCACCAGGTTGGCGTACGTACCAGCGGACGCGATAAACTTCTTAATGTGGGCGATTTCGTCCTGCTGCTTCTGGTACTGCTTCATCTGGTTGGTGTCCTGTTCGGACTTGGTCTTGACGTACGAGTCGTAGTTACCACCATATGCGTTAAGCTTCTTGAGACGCATGTCAATCATGTTGGTGCAGACACCGTTGAGGAAATCCTGCGAGTGCGAGACAAGCACCAGGGTGCGATCCCAGCGCTTGAGATACTCTTCAAGCCAGACACAGGCCTCAAGATCCAAATGGGCGGTGGGGTCGTCAAGCAGCATAAGAGTGGGTTTCACAAAAAGAGCCTTGGCAAGAGCCACTCGCATTTTCCAGCCACCAGACATGTCCTTGGTCTTTTTAAGAATCGTCTTGGCGTTGAAGCCAAGACCGGTGAGAATGACAGCCGCACGAGACTCGAAAGTGGACGGGTCCATACCATCTATACGCTCGTAGAGGTCTTCAAGACCCTCAGCCTCTGGGCCGTCACGCTCAATGATGTCCTCAACCAGTGTCTCAAGACGCTTGAGCTCATGCTCAGCCTCACGAACAACGTACTCGAGAGCCGAAAACTCCGAAGGCTCAGCAGGCTCGTTCAATAGATAGACATCAATCGCCTCTGGAATAGGGTACTCGCGGGCAGCGAGGGCCTTGAGGAAGGTCGACTTGCCGCAACCGTTCTCACCGAGAAGACCATATCTGCGGCCGAAATTCAACTCGATAGTAGAGTGCTCAATCAAAACCTTTCCGTGAAAGTTAAGCGACACCTGCTCAAACTTGATATCACGCGATGTGGCCGTCGATGTCAGGACACCGGTTGTAACACGGTCCGACAGGCCATGCTTGTCCTCCTGGAGCTTGAGCTTAGCAATGGTGGCAGCAGCCTCAGCCTCGGCATCAACCTTGACAGCAGATTTCTTGCCCTTTTCGACCTTCTTTGCTTCTCTCTTGGCTTTGCTAGCAGAAACCATGTTGAAAGAGTTTTGGTTGTAAGAGGAGTGTTTCTGGCAAGTGGGAAGACTGCTAAATGATATTTCAAAATTTTTTTGAGGGTTAGGGTAGATAGTGTACCAGCAAGTGACGTCAAGTAGGAGCGCTGAGAGAGGGCTGAGGGCGGAGTGGCGTGAAATTGACAGAGGAGAGAGTGCATGGTGACATTTTTATCCAGGGTTTGCAGCCTGATAGAGTGCTGATCCCTGGCTTGCTGTTTTCTTGGGGAGAGATGTGATGGGCGCTGAGCTGCGCAGGTGGGCAGATAGAAAACGCGGGGCACTGCCCCACACCAATGCTCCGAGGCTTTTTTCTGCGAAAGTTCTAGAAAAATTGAAAGGAGATCTTACTGGCTCTACCGTTTGACGGAATTGTCAAATATGACATTCTCTTTGTCGCCATAATCGTCTCGTGCCTTGCTCTCACCGGTTCAGCCGATCCTTTGCGAACCACTGCAAGCTGCTGCAAGCCTCCAACACAATGCCTATCAAATCACCAATAAGCTGGTCAACCAATAAATAGATTAATAAATATTTGCCACTCTTTAGCTTCAGTTTACACCACAATACTAACATCAGAGTGTTCCGAGATCGGGCTCAGAATGTCGTCCTGCAGCAGAGGGCTTTCCAAATCATCCTCATACATAGTCGATGAGCCATCGCTTTTGCCGCTTCTTAAACTCCGGCTTGCAGAAAGCGTCGACTCGCTCTCCTCATACAAAGTGATGACATTGGCACGCTTCCGAATAATAGACGACGACCGCCGACGCGCCGACGGCAGAGGAGCAGCTTGATATACCTCGTCAATCTGGTTGGCCTCATCGATCAAAGAGTCAGCACCGTCAGAATAACTGTCATCGTCGATATAATTGGAGTAGAGTCTTTGCTGTCCCATGAAGGACAGTGGCCGCACAGGCTTTTCGATGGCTTGGCGGTTGAGCCGGAGCTGAGCAGACGGCGGTGAGCTCACACGCTCTATATCATCGCTCAGCTCATCTAACAGAGAATCCAATATTTCTTCTGCTGAAGACGAGGTCGAGCTACTACGACTCTGTTCGCTCTTCGATTCCTGGCTGACATTGTGCTTGACGCGCTGCTCGTGAGAGGGCACTGATGTGAACACAAAGTCCTGCTCACTTGCAGACCCATGGACAGCGCCACTATGACCGTTCTGATCGTCGCCGTAGACTTCTTGGTAGTAGTCATCATAATACTCGTCGAGGTGTGCCGCATCAAACTCTTCGTCGTACTCGTCGTCCACATAAGTCGTGGGCTTGGAGTCTTCCTCAGCCTTGCGATAATAGAGCGAAGACGAATTGCGCTTCAAGTAGGAGCCTTGAAAAGAGAACATAGAATGCTGGTCCGAGCTTTGCGTACTCTCCGACACTGAGACTTCCGAGTAGACGGACGAATAGATGGACGAGGGAGCTCTCGCAAGAGGTGGAGGCGGTTGGCGGCCGGATGATCGTCGAGGAATGGGAGGTGTCGCAGAGGCCTCTCTGGAGAGCAAAGGGCCACCAAATACAGGCTGCGGCTTCGGAGGCGCAGGTTGGCGCTGCACCACCGCCGGAGGAGTGGCAAGTGGCCGGCTCACTAGCATAGTGCGCGCGGGTGGGGGTGGAGGCAGTGGTTTGTCTTGGGGCGAAATAAAGCTGCCAAACTTGGCAGTCCAAGAGAACCGCTTCTTTCTGGTGTCGTCTTCTAGGGGCTCATCTTTGCGGCCAAACTTGGGTGTCCAAGAGGACCAGCGGTTGCGGGCCTTATCTTCCTCCACGGTGGGTGAAGAAAACCCGGGATTCCAAGAAAACCGCCGCTGCTGTTGGGGCGTGGAAGGGGCCGCGATGCGCCTTCTCGGCTGCGGTAAGATCTCACTAGGGCTTACTGGAATGGCACCACTAAAAGGAGCTGTCAGACTGGGCTGGCGAGGAGACTCGGCATCTTCTGGAATGGAAGGAGACGACCACGGCACAGAAGACTTGCGGGGGTTTGCTCCACCATCCAGCGAACTGCGAAGCGGAGGATAGAGCAGCTCATCTGC
This sequence comes from Grinbergsozyma bentonensis, assembly GCA_030561725.1. Taxonomy (NCBI): domain Eukaryota; kingdom Fungi; phylum Ascomycota; class Dipodascomycetes; order Dipodascales; family Trichomonascaceae; genus Grinbergsozyma; species Grinbergsozyma bentonensis. The sequence goes on along the minus strand of JAKTYB010000031.1, from coordinate 46,575 downwards.
TTCCACCATGGAGGAACGGCGGGTAGACCAATCAGGACGTCTGGTGCCAATGATGGAGCCAGCCCGTTGGTATTCATCGACCGAAATGATGGTTGCTGGGCGCAGGTCCGAGTCCACGGACTTGCGAAACAGGCGCTGGAACGAGCCTCGGCGCTTGGAAGAGATGGAGGAGGATTGCGATGTCGGCGACTCCGGCCAGCCGACATTACCGACACCCTCTGAGCGGGAGCGGCGGTGTCCAATGAGGAGTTTCATGCTCCCAGATTGGCAGAAATGCTATCAAGAGAGGTATGAAGCAAAAGAATAGTGGCAAGAAACTAAGCAACTAGTCAAAAAGAACCGGTCTGGGGAAGCAGGGTGAACTTGGGTCCAGAGTGGGGGGAGGTGGGGCAAAACCGGTGAGTTTGGCAGGAGTGGTGTGCCTGGGGAAGAAACGTTAAAAAAAGAGAGCAAGGGAGCAAGAGTCCGTCAGATTCACCGCAAAGGCACAGTTCTGCGGAGAAATGTGGAGCGATGTGTCGATTGAAACCACAAAAAATTTGCGACAATGAGTCCTACTTGTATATATAGCTCGGAAGCAGCAGAAGGCCAATTACAGGCCAAGACGACGAGGTGCTGCATGCCACCCGGACTGGGCTCAGCGGCTCGTTTTAGTGGGGCTGTGTTGGGAGGCTAAGATGCGGTGGAAAGATACGACGACGGTTGCAAGAATGAGACAAGGGCTGCGGGATTTTACTAAACTTGGCAGGGAAGCGTCGACAGCTGAAGCATTCAAAATCCGCTCCGTCTCTGATAGCTTTTTCCTGAGGTCTCATTGCTCTGCTATCGGCACGGCTCCGCTCAGGGCTGTGCTATATTTGTCCACTGCCAAAGGCGGCGCCCCCAGCGCGTGTGGAATGTTGGATGTCGTCACACGGACAAGATTTTAGCGACACGGCCTGGGCAGCTCCAGCCCGCGCGATGCGACAAAAGGGCCTCCGATGGTGCAAACGGGAGGTGTCATTCGATGCCAAGGTGCGCGCTGCGGCCAGCCCCTTCGGGCACTTTAGTCTGGAGCAGCCATCAGACTGTTGCTTCTCTCAGTCGCAGCCCTGCACAGGCTGCAGGCGGCCAAGACCTGGCCCTGCAGCTCCGACAGGATATGACAACGTTTGAAGTACTGCCCCAGAATCGGGCATCACTGAGAGACAAAGCCCACTCAGGCAACAATCGCTATTCGGCACTGCCAATGGACTCACGCAACCGTGAAACATTTCTCGCACACCCCTAGCTCCAGCGCAAGCCAACAAGGGAGGAGGTGAGGAGGTCCATGTGATGGTCCAGACATGTCTTAGCGCAAGATCCTAGAAGCCTTTCCGAGAATTCTAATGAGTTGCGGGATAATTGCTGCAATTCCAGGCTAACGCAAATGACAGCAGATAGCGCTGCCGCCATAACCTAAAACGTCAGACTCTCCAAATACTTTCGGGACTTGGCGGCTGGGCTGGTTACGCTGCCATCAACCGTCAGCTTAGCCCGCGACTTGTGCAAGCCTTCCAGCAAAACACACGCTTTGCAGACCGGGTTCGAAGACATGTACCCACAGCGTGTGCACCGGGCCTCGGCTCGTGGCGTCCGCGAAACGTGCCGGTGATGCGCAACATTGAAGCTCTCACCAGATCGAATTATGTCCACAATAGACGACGGCCGCACAGCCTCGAGATTTTTCACCAGCGCACGTGCCGTGCCTCGGAATGCTTCGGGCGAGTATGTGCATTCCGTGGAAAAGTAATCCAACTTGAGGTAGTGTGCATAGAGTACAATCTCTTTCTCGTAAGCAAACTTGAGCGGCTTGGAGCGCTTGACAGGCGACTCGTCGTCTCCGGTGACAATAGATGTACATCTGTCAAGACGTGCTACATCTCCTCGCAGCAGGTTCAGCAGCACTGTTTCCGCCATGTCATCTGCATTGTGACCGGTCACAATATGCCTGATCCCCAGTTTCATGCACCCACGGTCCAGTGCCTGGCGACGAAAAACACCACAATAAGTACAGTTGTTTTTGTTGCCAATAGTCGAAACTACCTCGTCCATAGACCAGTCGTACAAATCCTTGTATGATACAACAGTTAGATCCATATCGTACTGCTCCTTGTTGCGCTTGACAGTTTCCAGAGAGTCATCGCGATACCCAGTGATGCCCTCGTCAATCGAAAGCAAAACAAACTTCACTCCATAATCATACCGCTCGTTGAGAGTTTTCAACACATGTGCCAGCACGGTTGAGTCCTTTCCACCAGATGCACCAATGGCCACCACCTCTCCGCGGTAAAAGAGAGAAGTGTCGAGAATAGTGTTATGCACTTCGAGCTCAAATACCCGAATGAAACACTCCTTGCACACCTTCTGAGCCGTCTTGGGCCGTCGAAGAGCGGCAACTCCTCCGCACAACTCACACGCCACCATGATGTATTACGAAAATATTTGAAATGAAATTTCCCATGAAATTTCACCAATTTTTTTCTTTTACGGATGAGGTAATAATGGGCTGCACAGCCGCACACCTCGGAATGCTTGCACGCTCCGTGTGGTCCGCGCAGCCCCGGACTTAACTCCGGGCTTCTGTTGGGGGTGCAGGAGCATGCAAAGCAAAGCTTGGCGTAGTTGGGCAGGTGGCCGGAGTGCTTTGGCGGATTTCGACGATGAAAGGGGCGCTGCCCCAGGCTAATTGTCAAGGGAAGAAAGTCGCTGAGAGCGGAGACGGATGCATTGAGACATTTTCATCTTCATGGGTTGCATAATCTCCCATAGCGTGACGTGGCATGGTGGCACGCCCACCTCACCCCTGTGAAGGAGCTAAAACTAACGTTTTTGATCTCTTCACTGTCACTAGATACCAGATTCTAGTCTAAGACACAGTTGTGCTGTTGATTTTCCAATGGCATATTATTAAAGTTCTACAAACCCCCTGTTGCGTGCTTATCTAGCCACGACTTTAGTCGCTTCCGTCGTAGGCCTTCTTGATAGCATCCTTGTTGGCATCAAGAATAACCTTTCTCTGGAGCTTCTGGGCAGAAGAAAGGTAGCCATTCTGGGGCGTCCACTCCTCCTTGGAGATGACAACGCCATCGAGCAGCTCAATTCCCTTCAAACCCTGGCGTCTGCCGGTAGCTACCATGTTTTGCAGAATAGCCTTAATAATGGTCTTGTCGTGAGCGACGTCCTCGTGGAAGTCAATTCCACGCTCCTCGCAAAAGACGCGCACAGCCTGCTCATTGGGTACAATGATGGCGACAGGCTTGACGTGGTCCTGGTCGGCATAGACGCAAATGTTGGCGACAAACGCACACGAACGGTAGACAGACTCGAGCTTTTCAAGAGCGATGTACTCACCATGCAGTGTTTTGACCAAGTTCTTCTTACGGTCAATAAGACGGACGCAACCGTTACCAGTCCACTCAGCAATATCACCAGTCTTGAACCATTCACCCTCGTATGCCTCTGCGGTCTCCTTGTCATTTTTGAAGTAACCCTTGGCAACGCACGGGCCTCTCAGCCAGAGCTCGCCCTTGCCATCCTTGGCGTAGTATCCAGCATCAGCGACATCGACAAGCTTGCCCTCGATGGCGCAGGTCAACTCTCCCTGGATGCCAATGTCAAAACATTCTGGGGGCATGAGGGTGGTGTTGGCGTTGGTCTCAGTGAGGCCGTAACCAATGAGCAGTGGCGCAATGAGATTGGTGATAAAAACTTGAGTATCAGATGAAACAGCGGCACCACCGTTGAAGCAAAATTTCAGATTTCCGCCGGTAGCTTCACGGATTGGCTTGAAAATAGCAGACTCAAGCGGCAGCGGCAAGTGGTACTTGGCCAGGCTGAGCTTGGCGTTGTAAGCACCCCAGAAGATTTTCTGTTTGAGGGACGAGTTTTGCTTTACCTTGTGAAGAATACCCTTGCGGACCGCCTCCCAAACCATGGGTACGCCCACCATGATGGATGGCTTAAACTCACGAATGTCACCCTTGCAGTTCTTGACGTTGGCATCGGACATTGTACGGGGATTGCCGTAACCAAGACACGAGCCCCATTCAAAGGAGCAGAGCTCCATGGTGAACTCGAGAATGTGAGCAAGGGGCAGCATTGCAAGAACTCTGTCATTGGAGTCGACAAGGATATTTTGTTGGATGACACCGGTGACACCGGCCACGCCCGCCATAACGTTGCCGTTGGTGAGCACGACACCCTTTGGTGGGCCGGTAGAGCCCGAGGTGTACATGATCACGGCAACGTCGTCCGTGGACGGAACAGCTGGAGTCGACGGGTGGCTCTTGCCAAAAGCCACCACCTCATTGAAGGAGTAGACCTTGAGACCCTCAATTTTCTGCTTGAGAACCTCAATCTGCTCCTTGTCCTCGTCATTGTGGTCGTGAGTGGTGATGATGACGCGGATGGTGGAGACGCCTTTGTCGAACGGGCCAATGAGAGATTTGAGCAGCGAGTTGTCGGTAAGCACGCCGACGGACTCGCACTGCTGCATGGAGTGGATGAGACCAGACTCGCCGAGCGTGTCGTAGGCCGTCACGACCGGGATTCCCTGCGAGGTGAGGGCAATGGCACCCTGCAGCCAGCGGGCGGAGGTGGCGGCGTAAATGTGGAACTTTTCGACGCCCGAGGGCTTGATTCCAATGTGCACAATGCCAGCGGCAAACTGGTCCACGACTTGCAGCACCTCGGCGTAAGACTGGTAGGAGTAGCCCGAAAGCTCTGTGAGAGTCCAGGGCTTCTTGACGGTGGTCTTTTTACCGTCCACAATCTTGTCGATGGATCTCATTTCCTCGTGCTCGGCGATGAGCGACCGCGAGGCCATGCACTTTGAGTTTGCGTTGGTGGTGCATCTGTCCTTGAAAAACTTGTAAATGACGGTGCCGTTTGCCTCCGAGACGGACTTGGGGTGGGTCCAGAGGCCGTCCTTGGCGCGGAAGTTGCGGCGCGGAGCGGTTTCCGAGGGCTTTTCGGGCTTGCCGACCTCGACATTGAACATTTTGACCATGTTTGACGAATTACTGGCAGTAGCAGAGGGATTGAGCAAGTAGGCGGCGAGTCCGAGAGGTAACAAGTAAACTAGTGCTTTAAAAAGGTTTGTAGCAAACTCTACGAAACCGGCTCGGTGGACTTGCTTGAGACGGGCGAGTTCTTCTGCGGGAGTGTTTTCAAATGGGTTCGACATTGAGAGTATTTATAAGGAGTGGGTTGGGGTTGGGGTTTGGGGGCGGCGGGGATAGCGGCGCAAAAAAGACTTCGTGCGTGAGAGCGCAGGTTCGGTGGTTGCCACTTTAAGTCAGGAGGAAGAGGGGGTGGGGGGAAGGCGATAATGAAGCGAGGCAAGGAGGCTTGCTGGGGGGAGGCGGCAGCTTGCTGGGGAAGGTGGCGGGATGGGGGAAAGGGGAGGGGCAAGCAAGGCGGGCAAGGGTTGTGATTTGTGGGGACCCGGGCTGGGCTGTCTGTGAGCTAGTTGTGGCAAGGGAGCAGGGAGAAATACGGGGGGTCCATTAGGATTGCTGTTGACAGCTTCTTTGGGGGTTGGGGGTGCTGTTTGCGGTGGCGGTTGGCAGCAATGCAATTGGCCCACACTGGCCAGTAGAAATTGCTAGCAGCTTGCCTAAGCGTTGCTGGGACCAAGTTCTGCGATGCTTGGCCGATGGGGCGGACGGGGCGGCAGTGACTAGAGGGGGGTCGAAGGAACTAGCTTCGATCCGGAGTTGAAATAGGGGCAATTGGAGAGGGAGACAGGAGGGTCTTGGCGAGGAGTACTGGTCAGCGATTGCGCGGTAGGCGGTGCAGTCCAGATCCAGTCCTGAATCGCTGTGCCGGCAGAACTGCCTGCTCTGCACGCTTCGCGGCGTCCCGGGGTCTGCTGGTCGCCACTCGCGGACTTATTGGCTTGATAGGACAGATCGCAGCGGTTGCCGGCTACCAAGGTATACAGATCTGCCAGGGATCAAAAAATAAAAATACCATGGTCTCTTTATCTTTGTGTCCTCAATCTGGCCCATTCTCCTGACTCCTGCTTCCAATCTTCTCATCTATGGCTGCCCAGACCCTGGCCACCCCACACTGTCTCGGGCATTCGCAGCTTGTGTCCAATATAATCCAACCTTTCCCGCCGCCCAGCTGCCAAGCTGCCTAGAGCTAGTCTCTGGCTAGTGATATACCCCAGCTCTTGGTCGCATGACCTGCCCACCGCCCTCTGGGGGGCCCACCCCCGCCTTTCTGTCATGCTGCCCACCTCACCCCGCATCGCGATGACTCCCCCGCAGCGCTGCGGCGACTGCTCCGTGGGGGCGTACTGCCCCTGTAGCAACGCTCTGCGGAACTGCATCTCAAAACGTTGCAACCAGCATTGTTCCGATACCCCGCTGCCGCCCCGCAGCAGGCAGGTTTTGACATTTCCGGACCACCTCCAACGGAGTGTTCCCGGGCAGGCTACCCCACAAACTCTGCCCAAGCAAGGGGCAGCACGCACGCACGCCCAGCTCAGCCAAGCGCAGAACCCTTGAATCCGGCTCGGCAATGGGGCTCTGCCCCACCGTTCCGCCTGGCCTCCACTGTTGCGTCCAGCTAAAGTCCGTTGTCCGCGCAGCCGGACCGCGGATGCTGTCAGCACCGGCTGGCGATTTCTGGTCTCAAGATCAGCATACTGTTTCTAAGGCTCAGAGATCAGAACTTTACGCTCCTCAACGTCCTCGTCCTCACCACCTTCCTCCTTGTTTTCTCCACCTCTCCCCTCGTTTTCTCCACGCCTCCCTCCTCGTTCTCCCCTCCCTCCCCAGCTATCTCTGCCCGCAGCTCCCCCTCCTATCCAATCTACCCGCTTCCAAAGTGGGGTGCCCCGCCAAGCTACCCCTCCCCCACCAAGACATAAGCTGCACAGCGACTTTTTGGCAAAATCTTGACAACTCTTGTATATTTGTCTTCAGCTAGCCTTAATCTGGCTATTCACCGGTGCTGCCAATCTACTGGCCCGATGGCCCCACCGCAACCCGGCCATAAAACTACAATAATCACGTAATTCTTCACCATGATTGACCTCTCGCTAGCGCGCATTTCGCGGCTCCTGGCGGTCCTCGGGAATCCACAGAACTCATTCCGGGCCGTTCATGTCGCTGGAACCAACGGTAAGGGTTCTGTCTGCGCCTACCTGGCCAGCTGTCTGCACTCCGCAGGCAACCCGGTCGCCCGCTTCAATTCTCCGCATCTTGTTGACTTGTGGGACTGCATTGCAGTCAATGAGCAGACAGTCGACGAAAGGCATTTTTGCCAGGCCGAATCCGCCGTGCTTCGCGCAGACCGCTCAGCGAGCCTCGGCTGTACCGAGTTTGAGCTGCTCACAGCTACGGCCTTCCAGGTCTTCAGGGACTGCAAGGTCAAGATTGGCGTCGTTGAAGTCGGCCTGGGTGGCCGCCTGGATGCCACCAATGTGCTCTCAGAGGTCGATGCCGCTGTGGTGACAAAAATCGGTCTCGACCACCAGGGCTTCCTGGGCAACACGCTGGCGGAGATTGCCGCTGAAAAGGCAGGCATTGCAAAGCCCGGAGTGCCCCTTGTGGTGGATTCGACAAATCCGCCGGACGTGATTGCGTCTATCAAATCTGTCGCTGCGGCTGTTGCTGCCCCTGTCATTTTGTCTAAGCCGCTTGGTAGCAGCACCGCAGGCCCGGGCTGCCTCGAGAGCATTGACGCCTCGCTGTCACCGCTGCTCGGCGCCTATCAGGCGGCCAATCTGGCTACGGCTGTGTCTGCTCTCTCGGTCCTGCCACAGTCGTATGGCCTCACCAAAGACGCTGTTGAACGAGGCATTGCTGCCACGAGCTGGCCCGGCCGGCTGCAGTGGCTCAACCACGGTAGCCGCCGCTTGTTGCTGGACGGGGCACACAACCCGCAGGCAGCCCGCTTGCTGGCCGAGTTTGTTGACTCCTCGTTGCGACCTGCGGGGCCCGTGACTTGGATACTTGCTTTCACAGAGGGCAAGGACGTGCTGTCTATTCTGGCCGAGTTTCTGCGTCCCGGCGATGTTGTTGTGGCTACAGAGTTTGGCTCTGTCGAGGGCATGCCTTGGGTCAGGGCTCTGCCAGCTCAGGAGCTGGCTGCACTGGCAGCTCTTGCGGGGGCCTCGACCACCACGGTTGAGCCTGATCCTTTCAAAGCTATTGCCTCTGTGCCCGGCGATGCTGTTGTCGCCGGGAGTCTGTATCTAGTTGCGTCTGTGCTGCGCAGCCTGCGTTAGACCATGGCGCAGTCGGTGGCCAGGCTTGTATATTATTCAACCATATTTATCTATTCGTCGTCATGACCCCCCTAAAGTGGCGCTTTGGCGAGTACAAGGAAAACTTATCAGCCAGTCCAGTGTCTGAAATCTCATGGAAGTATCAGCGCCAGCGCTGTTATCTAGTCCTGGTAGATCTTCTGCGGATAAAGTCACCGGGCTGAGACAAAGGTCCGCTAGTGTCCATGGCCTCCGCTCTCGGCTCCGGCTGGCCAGATTCCACCGGCCGGTCTTCTCCTTCTCCTGCCGCTTGATGTGCCGCCGCATCAACATAGTCTAATGTTAGCTCAACAATACCATCCTGCATGCCAGCTTCCTCCATGGTTTTGGCCACCTTTCTCTTGCGCCCCTCCGAGTACTCCGAGCCTAGTAAAGCGGCTGTAACTTCATGCACGGTTGCCGGAGCAAATTCGTGCACAGCGCGCTCGCCCACAGAGTATTCTATGGTTCCCTCAAGCTCGGAGACTTGATTTTTCCGCTTTCCGGACTCCAAATAGCGCCTCTTGACCATCTCCTTCAGCAACACCCGGCTCTCCTCGCGCGACTCAAACTCGTTACCGAGTTTGCTCAGCTCCTGGCAGATGGCCGTCTCGGGCATCTTGTTGCCAAAGAAAAGAACCAAAGAGACTGTGGCATACGCAACTCCTAGGAAATGCGCATCTTTGGGGTTCTGCATGTCACCAATCAGTTTCTTGCACTTTGCCGGCAGCACCGACACAAGAATGTACGATTCACTTTTGCTGTCCCGAGAAGAGCACTGCCTGAGAGTCATGCCCATATTCACATAGAGAAACCTCTGGACCTGGGGCAGAATCTCAGCCTTGAATACCACACCAGCGGCCCTGCCAGAAAACAGTTTTTTGACAATCTCTTCCATAATTATGGCACGACTGATCCTGACCCGCTGGAATTCGCAGAACAGCGCATATCGGACTATGTCGTACACGACAGCATTCACCCTGTCGGCATCGACATCTGGCAGCGTGTTTCGTCGCGTTTCGACAATGTCATCCTGCGACATTTGACGTGTGGAGTGTAGGACGGGAAAACAGGTGGGGCAGCGCCCCAGATTTTTGGATGGAGAGTGGAAAATTATTTGGTGCTCGAGTTCTGGAGCGGAAAAGCGAGACGGTATGCGAAATCAACTACAAGTCGTTCACAGTAGCTCGCGTCTTTGCCAACTTCGCTTGTGCGCTAAGGCTCAGCCAATACCCATACTTTATTACAATAACACAAAACTAATTAAGACGGAAGTCTGTAAAGACTTCGTCGTGCAGAGGCAGCGAGGTACTGAAGTCAAGGTCGGTCAACTGTGCGAGATCCTGCCAGAACTGTTCAGGATTCAAGGCGTCGATATCTTGAGCCGCCATGCCATCGTCAATATCCCTCTTGATTTCGGCGGCCACCATGGATGTGTCACCCGGAATGCGCACGCCGACGATCTTCGGCAAGCACATATATCCATCAGATCCAACCTTTAGCTCACCCTCGGCCTGTAATAGGGCCATCATAGTACGTGTCATGGTTGTGGCCCGCTTGCAGCAATAAAGGTCCATCTGAAGGTCCTCAAGGAAGGTACGAACACGGCCGCGGATACGGTCTAAACGGTCCTGGTGTTCCTTGATTGTCGTCACATTGCGCAGACGGCCACAAACCACCCACGAGCACGCCATTCCTTGGAACAAGGAGGCGCCAACTCCGGGGAAAGCTCCCATGGTCAGCTTCTCAACCCGCTGCTTGAGCATTTCAAGATTGTCCAGAAAGTTCTCAGCGTCCTGCACAAAAAGCCACGACTGGAAAATATTGGGGTCGTTAATACAAAAGGCCTGGAGCTTGAGAAGGAGCGCATTCGTCATCACCTGGCCAATCAGGGAGCGAGAGCGCTCGTCGACCGAGTATCGCGCCAGCACGTTGCGCAGCTGTGCAAGCTCACGCTGAGAGACGGCAGCAGTAATGGGCCGTCGAGTCAGTGCCTCAATCTTGTTCCACATGCGAGCGCACTCGAGCCGGCGCTCGCCCTCCGCGTCAAACTGCGCGTCCATTGGAACAAGGGTATCTATGAAAATGGGCGAAGTGCTAGTGATGGAGCAGATAGCAGACTCCAGCAGACTCACAATAATATAGCACTGTTGGTACGCGTTTGTGGAGGGATCGAGCAGACGCAGGTAGCTTATTGTCTCGTGGAACGAGCGCCAGGCGTCATCCAGCCGATCTGCAGAAAGATAAAAGAAAGTGCGCAGAACACAGGCCTGGGTAGTCTCTTCACGATCAATGCGAGCAGTTTTAGCCAGTCGCAGATGCAGTTCCAGAAGCTCCTCCGCAATTGATAGCCGCGACTCTCCTGCAAAGCTCTTGGGGATCTGACTGAGCCCCACCTTGATGATCATCATGGCACTCATAATGTACAGGAGGGACAGAGCCTCGACATCAGAGACGTCTTGGCGCTGCAGTTTGATGACTGCATTGAAAACCACACTCTGGTCTGTGAAAAAGTTCCATTCGGGCAGCGAAAAGTGCTTCACAATGCAGGCAGTGAGTAGCTCTGGCGGGTACCTTGTCATGAGCGAGGCGTCCCGCTTTTCATCGCGGGTCTCGGCAACCCCCTTCACGGTGGCGGCTTTTCCGGCAATCAGCTCGCTCTTCCACTCGGCCACGCTCTTGCCGTTCATCTTGCACACAATGTTGCGGGCTGCACATTGGCTGCACTTGGACGAGTTGGAGCTCATCAGGTTGCATCCTCGCTTGCGAAGGCGACAGAGATCGCAAGAGGTGTAGTGTCTCTGGGCTCTCTTCATGGGTGTCAGGAAGATTACTTGGATCCGGCGCTACTTTCTGTCAGAAGGCTGCAAGGGATAACAGACTGTGCGTGTGTTGGGAGCGGAGATGGCGGAGCTGGGTGGGTGCTCCGCCGCTTGTTTTGGGGAGCATGGGCGGTGGAGGTGGCGGAGTTGGGCGGCGTTTCCGGGCTGCTGGCAGAGCGCTGTCGGGGTCAGCGGAGGTAATAACATGGGCTCCGCGCTGGGGTGCGAGCCAGTCGAGTTCCCTACGCTGTACATTGAGACTGACTAATTTGGCCGCGCCTATCCTGGTGCTCTAGGGCGCGGAGTTAACAGCAGTAAACGTGCGTGCGGCGCACTGGTCATGGCGAGAAGGCGCTAACTGCCGCCAGTTATCAAGAGCAGTATGTAAGCTAAGGAGTGCATTAGTCTGGTATGATGTATTTGCTGACTCGCAGGCCAAGCTTCTGAGCCGACCGGTCGTTCAAAGCATGAGTGGCACCTTTGGGGCCTCATGGGTCTCGAAGATCATGCAGAGCCGCCAGCGGTGGGAAGGACATTGGAGGTTTTGGAGTCTGGGGCTCTATTGGCTCTAGTCGAGTCCCAACTGAGACTAATGTGTGTTTTGCACACACACAGCCTATCCAGGCGAAGCATTTGACCCTTGAGTGGCCACTCTTTCTAACGCTGCCAACCGCCCGACCCCAAGGCGCTGGGACCCTCTGGAGGTCACTGAATTTTCAGTAAATGCTGTCTCTGGGGTCTCTGGGAATCCCAAGTCCCACTGGGGCTTGAGCAGCGCTGCGAATCTTTTCAAGAAAACAGCAGTAAATTCTGGGCTCTGCCTTCAAGTTTCTTTTCTCAGCCCTCATATCCACTCCTCGGACCCCATCCAATTTCTCTTCTGTCCTCCCACGTAGCTTATCTTCCCGCCCCCTCGTCCTCTGCTCTTCCTCCCACCGGGCCATCCCCACGCTCCCAAAATTCCAATCCCAAGCCACTCCAAACTCCTCTTCACCACATCCACAAATGATGAACCGGCCGAGACCCCAGCCAATGGCGGCCCAGCCTGTGCGCAGAGGCCTGCCTGGTGCAATGCCTGCGCCAGAAATCAAGCCAGAGTCGCTTTCTGCCGATCGCAGGGTCAAACGGCCCTCTGACAAGCGCCTGCCACAACAAGTGTACGACGCGCTGCCCGACGCCGCGCTGTTCCAGAAAATGCTCGATATGGAGCGTAAGCTGGATGCCACCATCTCCCGCAAGAACCTAGACCTGGCCGACGTCCACAGCCGGCAGCGGGCGACAGAAACGGTGCGTGTGTTTATCTCCAACTCGTACGAGCCGCCGGCCGACTTCATGTCGGCCGAAAGTGGCACCTGCGAGCTCAAAATTGAAGGCAGACCCGTCAACGACTTGGCAGCCGATGACCCCAAGCGCAGATCGTTTTCTTCCTTCTTCACATCGATCGTGGTCGAGCTTTTCACCACGGAAAACGCCGACCCAGAGATTGTCGAGTGGCACGAGGACCCCAAGGCTGCGCCCGGCGCGGCCGTGGAGTTTGATGTGCTGGACATCAAGCGTCAGTTTGCTAAGAATGTGCGCGTTCGCGTGTCCTTCCAGCCCAAGGAGCTGCTGACGCGCTTCCAACTGTCGCCGGAGCTGGCCGGCGTTCTAGCCATCTCCGAGGATACAACGCCCGGCGTGGTGCTGGCCATGTGGGAGTACATCAAGTTCCACAAGCTGCAGGACCAGAACGAGCGCCGCGTTGTGCGCTGCGACCGCGCGCTCAAGGACCTCTTCAAGGTCGACCAGTTCAACTTTTGGCAGGTCGTCGACCTGCTTGGCCCGCACCTCAAGCCCCGCCCGCCCATTGTGATTGAGCACACAGTCGTGGCCAACGACAAGTGCGCTCAGGGCGACGCGGCCTACGATCTCGAGCTGGAGGTCACCAACCCAGCGCAGGAGCAGCTGGCCCGCACGCTCGCCTCCTGGAACTCTTCGCAAGCCCACATCTACGATCTGGATTCTAATATCGTCAACGTGGTGCAAATGCTGCGCAAGTCGACACAGCGCACGCAGTTTTTCACCGACCTCGCCAAAGACCCCAAGACGTTTCTCGAGCTGTGGGTCGACTCTCAGGCGCGCGATCTCGACGTCATCGCCTCCGAAAAGGGCTTCAGCGAGGACGAGGTTCGTCGCAGCGATTTCTACACAAACGAGCTGCTCGCGGAAAATGTGCACCTCTTTGTCAATACCAAAAGGTAGTAATGTATTATATTGGGTGTATTTGTGAGGAGCCTCGGCCTGGTCAGAGGGCCACCACCAGGGCCCCTAAAATTGTTCTAGGTATGCCTCCGGCTGCCAAGGCACCGCTCTTTTGGAGGGCTAGTGCTTGCTGTGCTCGCTGGGCTTGCTGTCCGACTCTGGATTGTGTCGCGTTGCCCCACAATCACTGCACAGCGAGCCAGCGGGCGCGGAGCGTGAGCACTACGGGGCCGGATTAGATCCTAGTCAGGGCGAGATTTCACCCTCGTGGAGTCCTAAAAATACACCTAGGCATCCCTTCGGCTGCCAGGGCCCTTCCCGCCCTCAAATTCCTGGCTTGCTGCTCCCCGCAGCGCCCCGCCCCACGTGACCATGTCACGTGCTATATTTTTCACTTTGTCCCCACCCCGAGATCGCTGCGCAGACTCATCACATCATGTCGTATCTTTCCACGCGCTCCAAGACCGCCAGCCTCCATGGCTTTGAGGAGGTTGTCATGCAGGGCCTGGCCAAGGACGGAGGACTCTTCATCCCTGTGGATGTACCCAAGGTCCCCGCCAACTTTGAGTCGGCCTGGGCGAATGACTCATTCCAGCAGCTGGCATTCAAGATTATGCGTTCTTTCGTCAAGGAGGACGAGATTCCCGACTCTGACCTCGCTGATCTGGTCGATGCCTCGTACAAGTCGTTCCGGGTGCCTGAAGTGACGCCTGTGCGCCAGCTCAACGGGGATTTGCACCTGCTGGAGCTGTTCCACGGCCCGACCTATGCCTTCAAGGATGTGGCTCTCCAGTTTGTGGGCAACCTTTTTGAGTACTTTTTGAAGCGCAAGAACGGCGACAAGACAGAGGGTCGCGATATCCTGACCGTTGTCGGCGCCACGTCCGGCGATACCGGCTCGGCTGCCATCTACGGTCTGCGCGGCAAGGCCGACGTGTCGGTCTTCATTCTCTACCCCAAGGGCCGCATTTCTCCTATCCAGGAGGCCCAGATGGCCACTGTCCAGGACGCCAACGTTCACACAATCACGGTTGACGGCACGTTTGACGACTGCCAGGACCTTGTGAAGCAGATATTCGCCGATGAGAGCTTCAACGACAAGTACCATATTGGCGCTGTCAACTCCATCAACTGGGCCCGCATCTTGGCTCAGATCACTTACTACTTTGCCTCCTACTTTGCTCTCAAGCGCCAGAATCCCGATAAGCCCATCAAGTACGTCGTTCCGACCGGCAACTTTGGTGACATTTTGGCCGGCTACTATGCCAAGCGCATGGGCCTGCCCATTGAGTCTCTTGTCGTTGCCACTAACGAAAATGACATTCTCGACCGTTTCTTCAAGACCGGTGTCTACTCTAAGGGCGAGGGCTCGGGTGTTCATGCCACTCTCTCGCCAGCCATGGACATTGCTGTCTCTTCCAACTTTGAGCGTTTCCTCTGGTACCTAGCCCGTGAACAGGCAGACTCCAACACCGCTGCCTCAGCTCAGGTGGCGCAATGGATGGCTGACCTCAAGTCCACTGGCAAGTTCGCTGTGCCGGAAGCTGTCCATGCCTCCGCCAAGACTGTCTTCAGCTCACAGCGTACCTCCGATGAGGAGACAGTAGCCACCATCACCAAGGTGTACAAAGAGATTTGCCCACAATACATCCTGGACCCCCACACGGCTGTTGCGGTGGCTGCTGCTCTGCGCGAGCTCGAAAAGGAGCAGGTCACCACTGTTGCTCTGTCCACTGCTCATCCAGCTAAGTTTGCCGAGGCTGTTGACAAGTCACTCAAGGGTGAACCCGGCTACTCTTTCGACTCTGTTCTTCCGGAGGAGTTCAAGAAGATGATGGTCGCCGAACAGAAGCATTTGTTTTCAAGTGCGAACATTGAGGAAATCAAGAAAATTATCGTGGAAGAGTTAGCTAATGAGTAAGCGACTCCGCCACAAACTGCTCGTACATAGAATCAAGTCTGGACGTATCCAGGTGACGCTATCATAACAAAAAAACACATAGTTACTACATTTTAAAATGCCTGTTGCAGGCCAACTTTATAACCAAATACGTAGTTTTTATTAGAGATGCCTGTTGAAGGCTCTGCTCATAGCAGCAGTAACAGTTACCAATACGCGCTGTTGAAGGCTCCGCTCGTAGCAGTGTTGACGGCCCAGTCATGTGCTGCATTTCAATTTTTACTTAACCCATCTCAATTGCAAATTGTGTGCAATGTCAGACCAGATTTTCCATTACTACTTACATTAAGCCTCCTGTTTGATTTCAGGCTTGACATCCTCCATCTCCTCCTTTACAATAGGCTCTTCAATCTCCGCAATCTTGCTTAGCTGCGGCTGAGCAAACGGAGCTGCCGCGTTGATGGCAAGATCTAGCACCTTGGTCGCTCTAATACGGAGAGCAGCAGCCGCGCACTCCACTGCCAGCGTCTCAAAGTTAATTTTGGCTTCCATATTGTCAATCTTGATCTCAGCGGTGATGTCCGATGGGAAGCTAACACTATCGCCAAACTGGGCTTTGAACACTGCCTTGACCTTTTCAAGCCGTGATTCGTGCGAATGAGAGCAACTTTTGGAAGACATCTTGACAGAGGCTGGGGAAGAGTCCACAGTCAGCAAAACAGCAAGCACCGAATCGGCAATGGCATCGCTCATGACATTGCCTACCCACTCAATACGAGTCACGGCACCGTGTAGCACTGAAACAGCATCCATAATCCTGAAATGCACATCCTCCGACATGGAATCTTCGTCCTCAATGACGTCCACAGCACCGAACATTTGCTCAAGGTGATACTTGACGAGGTCTGGTCCAGCGCTGACAATAATGCTCTGCCGCTCCGTCACGACTGAAGTGGCCAAGCCATAATCTCTCAAATCCTGTACTGACAGGAGTGCAAGGCGGAAATCCTTTTCCACCAAAACGCCAGAGATGATCTGGTTTTCTTGTGGCTCTTCTTTGGCTAGCAGGCCTTGCGTCTTGGCCACTTTTACAGACTTGAAGGGTAATTCTACTTCAAAGCAGTTTTTGGGGTTGTAGATTTTGACCTCGTCGTCAGTGCCCTTGCGTTCCTTGTACTGAGACATGAGGGCTGACTTGAGGCGGCCCATATTGTTGGATTCGCCGTGGACTAGGATAATATTAGGGGCGTTGACCGTGTCAATAAACTCCGAGTTTTGCTGGAAGTCGACATGAGCCGCAAAAGACAGCTCCTCGATAGACAGACGACGAGGGATGCGCTGCTGTGGGTTGTCCATGGCGGGGATATCCGTGGGCTGGTTGAGGATCTGCTTCGCCATGGTGCCCTCTACCGAGTAGCCTGTGATGATGAGAGCATTGCGAGGGTCCGGAGCCCAGCGTTCAAGCAACTGGCGAGACACGCCATTTTGCAGCATACCCGGGGAGGCAATCATGACAGATGGACCAATGTCATCAAACTTTTCCAAGGAGCGAATGCTGCGAATGTGCTTGAAGTGAAAGGGATTAGACTTGGAGTCGCGGAATTTGGCCTGGATATTCTCGTTCATCATGTTGATGTAGGTCTGGTAGACGGCCATGCATTTTCTGGCCAGCGACGATGCGTAATAAATATTGACAGAGTCGAGCTCTGGGTGCGCGTTCCAGTACTCCTCGAGAATGAGCAAGATTTCCTGGGCACGCCCAAGAGCAAAGACTGGCAGCAAGCAGCGGCCTCCCTTGTTGATTGTGGAATGAATGAGGGAGGTCAAGCGGGCTTCTTTTTCTTCGCGGGGCTGGTGGACACCCGTGCCATATGTCGACTCGCAGATCAACACGTCCGGACGCTCCTTGGGCACCTCGGCCTGCATTAAATGGCGGTCCTTCTCGCGGGAGTAGTCGCCCGTGAAGAGCACCTTGACGCCGCCAATCTCAATGAAGTACATGGCGGCGCCCAACACGTGACCCGCGTGGTATGCCGTGAACTTGATGCCGTCGACCTCGAGCGTCGAGTGGTAGTCAATTGTCTCAATCTTGTCGAAGGAGGCCGACAAATCGGTTTCCGAGTACAGCGACTCGTTGGAGTCCTGGATGGAGGAGACCTTGACAAAGTCGTTCAGCAGCCAGCGGTAGATGGCCTTGGTCGGATGCGTCATGAAGACACGACCCTTGAAGTTTGTGTGCTGCATTACATAAGGCAGCGACGCGGCGTGGTCGACGTGGAAGTGGCTGATGAGCAGAATGTCGACGGTGGCCAGGTCAAATTCGTCGTAAAACGGGAGGGACGCGAGCCCCGAGTAGGCAGGATGGACGCCGGCGTCCAGCATGACAGTTTTGCCCTTGTAGGAGATGATGTGGCAAGATCTGCCGACCTCAGAGCCGCCTCCGAGGGCCACAAAGCGGAACAGGTCTTCCGAGTCTGTCATGAAGGAGAGATTGTGAGGGTTGGAGAATTCAGTAGGCAGAGGTCACTAAATTGGCCGGCTGGGAGTCACTGGTTTGGCGGTTCTGGGTCACTAAGTGGGTTCCAACCCGGTGGCAGTCGAGCCCGTCCGGAGAGTCAAGGGTAGGGGAAGATATATTCGAGATAAATAGGGGTCCGCAAATCAAGAATCAGCCTGTAATCCAGCATGCCAATCAACCTGCAATCCCGAATTTCAGCATTATCCGGCCAATAATCCAGCCTGGACGACGCCTTTTCCCGAGCCCCAGCTAGTGGGGCTGTGACGGGCTAAGAATGGCAGCGAAGCAGCGGAGTGCAAAGCCACCAGCTCAGCCAGCCCCCATGAGAGACAGAATCCTCGTAGTTGGGCGCCCCAAGGCCGGCCAGCTTCAGCTCGTTCAAAAACTTTGCGGATCAGCGCCAGAGGTTGGCCCCGATGACAGCCACGCAGGCCTCTCCCACAGCCTGCACATTGACAACAAGTACTACAAAAAGGACCTCGGGGTGTGGATCGACGAGGCCGAGGATTTGGCAGGGTGGGCAGAGTCGTTTGCATCCGAGGAGGCGGCCGAGGTTCGTGCGGCGCTGTGTGCTGTGGTTCTCTGTCTAAGTGACTCCTGGCAGGCAGATGCTGAGGCTGTAGGCAAGTTTGTCCAGGCGCTAGAAAACGAACTATGGGAAGGTGTCAGCGTCGCTTTTTGCAGCAAGATAAGTGAGGAGATGGAGGGTGTCCTGTATGATGAGGGGCTCGAGCCTGTGGACGATATCGACCGTGTGAAGGAAGCCATTGAGGCCAACTCTTATGGTGGTGCCGAGACCAAGCCGCTGGACACGGACGACGTGGAAAACGATATTCAGGGACAGCTAGAGAGTCTGTTGGGTGGTTCTGAGAAGCAAGTGGATCAAGTCGAGGAGATCCTGGGGCAGTTGCGCGAAGCGCGCAAGCTGACTGACGAGCGCGAACGTTTTGCAGTGTGCGAGCGTTTGGCTGCAAAGTTGATGGATTTCGAGTGAGCATTGTTCCAAGGGCGGAGCGTTCCAAATGCTGAGTCGGCTTCCTTCCTGGCTGGGACAGAGCTCACGCTCAGCGCTAGCTGAGCAGCAGTCAGTAGTCATGAATTTGCCCCACAACCCAGCGTCTGGCAGCGAGCGCAGCGGGGGATGGGGTTCCAAGGGCAGATCACTGATTGCCGTGGGAATGCTCTGGTGTATTCAGATCTCTGGTAGTGGCCCCCAGTCAGGGTGGAGCTTTGCACCTCACTCTGTGGTGCTCACCCTCTGCGCTCGCCAGCCAACGATCAGTAATTGAAGAGCTACGCCCCACGATCCAGCGTCCTGCAGCGGGTGCAGCGAGTTTTGGAGGGTGATTCAAGAGCGCATGCGCAGTAACTTGTTTGCCGGTCAGATGCTCGTCTAGCCCCCTTCTAGATTGCCATTTGATTCCTGACCCGGAGTCTTTCCAATTTGCAATGCAAGCTGGGTCTGCAGCTGGCTGTTGTACAGGGATAGGCTCGAGTAGAGCCTAGCCTGCCGTATTGGAAATGCATTGTATATACTTTTGACTAGCAAGACTAATTTATTGTTGGTTCCACAAACCTGTCTACTCAGCCTTGCGCTTGCCCATGTTCTTGTACACTCTCTTGCGCTGCTTGATCATGTGGGTATAAAGCACATAGAAGCCCGGGACGTAGATGACAAGAATAACCTTGAGGAGCAGTGCGTAGAGCGGCGACAGCTGGTAGGCGTCGTCGAGCGAGAGAAATGTCAGAATGACCTCGGAGCCGGCGCCGAGAGGATACAAGATATAGAAGGCATTGTAGCGCAGCCACAGCAGAATCTTGGGGATACCACCAGGGCCCCGCACCAAATTGAGTGCGTAGTAAGTGTATCTGGTCATTTCAGTGACACTCCACGCCAGCACCATCGTGGAGTAAAAGACGTACTTTCCAACCTCGGGAAAGAGGTAAACTACACCCCACACCAGCAAGAGGCGCGAAGCCACCTGCATGAGAGTGGTTGTTACTGGCGACTTGACGAGGCCCAGCAGAGAGTGGACAACTTCCAGCAGCGCCAGCGTCTGCACCCACTTGGTGAAGTCGGCCATGCCACCAGAGACCCACTGCGGGCCTGCAATGGCGTTGAGAAGAATGAGACGAAGGAAAACAGCCAGCCAGAGGAACGCCGAGGCGGCGTTGTAAGCCACAAGGTACGATTTGGCGGTCATGGTAGGTGGGAGCCTCTGGGAGGTGCGGTTTACTGACTGTTGGGTTACTGGGTCGTTGGGGCAGGCAGCGCGAAGTGCGAGCGCCACGGGGTCTGAGGCAGAGCCCCAGCCGGCCTGAAAGCCCCCAACCAAGGTCGGCAGACATCTGGATGTGCCTTCAGCGGTAGGGGCTTGCCATTTTGCTAGTGTAGTGTTCGCTGTCTACTTTGGCGCATATCGCCAGGGCACGTTGTTTCAGAAGTATCACTGTCCCTCCAGTAGGTAGGGTGCTGGGAGCTACTGCAACTGGATAGCTGCTTCTCGGTGGCTCACTGCATTCTCAATGAGGGGGCCACTGGCCCGTATTCAGGGTCTGCGAGAGCCTGCAGAGGCTATCAGCCAGGCTGTAGTTACTATCCCGCACTGGCAGAAGTCATCAGAGCAGCAATTGAGCACAATGACGTTGGCACTGTGTGCACCCCGGCAGATGATCCAGTAGGCTGGGACAAGAGTACGGGGTAGTGATGGGCTCAAACAGTGGGGTCAGATCGAGTTGCTAGAGAGCGCATCGCCAGAGAGCAGAACCAATAAGAAACAGGTCATTTTCATATAAGAAGTTCAACCTTCTGTTCACCTGATGAAACCCCAGCTTTCCCAATTTTAACGGTCTCCGACTTCACAGTACCTGCTCTTCGCTGTGCACACTTCCACGGCTCTCGAGGCCCATCCCCGGCACGGCTGTGCACCACCTTGCTGGCCTTCCCTCCTACTAACCATCCCTCCTACTGCCCACATTTAAATGGAGACGAGCAGCGCGGGCGGGCCCGCGAGCGAACCGCTCAAAATGCAGCCCCTACGACGTAAAAATACAATTACAGACCAGTGGGGCATCAGCTCTGTGCCCACCATGCTCAAGGACTTCAAACGACACACGTCTTTAAAAGTGCCGACCGTGTCATCGGTCCCGTCTCCAGGGCCCCTAGAACCGCCCAGCCAATCGCTGCTCTCCTCTATTCCAGCCTTTGTGTCGCTACCGACAGCCCTTCTTGCCTGCGAGTTCCTGGCCCTGGAAAACGGTCTCTGGGCGGCGGGCATGGCCTCGGGCCTCGTGCTGGCCCTGGGCGCCCTAGTCTCCATTCTCGAGGGAAAGGCGCGCTCCTCCACGTCCAACACCCTCATGTTGGCTGCTGGTGTCTGTGGTCTGACGCTCGGCTGCGCGCTGCTGGGCTCCCTGCGGTGTACCGTCATTGTCGTGGCCGCAATGGGCGCCGGCAACTTGCTTGGGCCGATACAAGCGTCCTCCTTGCTTTTGGCCGTCTACTCTCTCTGTATGCTACTTTACGATCTGGCCAGTGCGCAGGACGAGGCCCCGCTAGCTATTGTGTTGGGTTACCTGGCCCTCACGCTGGCCTCGATCTCGCTTTCGCGTTCCTCCGCAGACACCAACGCTACGTGGAGTTTTAGTATCGGCTGTGCTCTGCTAATTCCCTCCCTGGTGGCTGCCATGCCCTCCATCAATTCCCTCGTCATGCTCGTCATTGCAGCTCTCTCATTAGGCATTTTCCTCATCTCCAAGCACGACATTGCGCCGTCACGGCTCAACCCGGTTGTGGCCACGGTCCTGGTGACCCTCCTCAAGTCATATGCCCAGCTTGCTCTCATGAGCTCGCAGATGGCCTCCATCAACTATCGCAACGTTGTTCTGGGCTTCATGGCCTTTCTCATCAAGCCGGCAAAGCACGTTGTGCCGACCCATGCACAGGGCGTCTTGAATCAGTCCTGGACTCTGCTCGACTCCATAATGGCCCATCCAGACACGCGCAATATCTTTTACTTTTTGCTGCTCAACTTCAGCTTCATGCTTGTGCAGCTCTTTTACTCGCTCGTGTCGCACTCCCTGGGCCTCCTTTCTGACTCCATCCACATGTTTTTCGACTGCCTGGCGCTTCTTGTCGGCCTGGTGGCCTCGATTCTGTCCAAGTTCCCGCCGTCGTCGCGCTTTCCGTACGGTCTTGACAAGGTGGAGACAATCTCTGGTTTCACGAACGGGTGCCTGCTGATTGGCATTTCCGTGGGCATTGTTGCCGAGGCGCTCGAGCGTATCTCGCATCCAGTGACACTGGAACGCACAGTGCAGTTGCTGGTGGTGAGTGTTTTGGGATTGATTGTCAACTTGGTGGGTATTTTTGCTTTCAATCATGCTCACCACGGGCATAGTCATGGACACGACCACGGCCATGCTCACGGCCATGCCCATGGCCACACCCATGATAATGGCCACACCCATAACCACACACATGAAGGTGGCCACGATCACTCACACGACAACCACTCCCACCATCACGATCACGACCATGAACACGACCACAACGAAAACATGCACGGCATCTTCCTACACATTGTAGCAGACACCCTGGGCTCTATCGGCGTCATTGTCTCTACTCTCCTCACCAACTACTTTGGTTGGTCAGGCTTTGATCCTATCGCATCCATCTTCATTGCCGTCCTCATCTGTCTGAGTGCGATTCCACTGGTGACGTCGTCTGCTAAGGCCTTGCTTCTTTCACTTAGCTACAACCAGGAGTACATGTTGCGCAACGTGCTCAACGACATTTCCATCATGTCGGGAGTGAGCAGTTATTCCGTGCCCAAGTTTTGGGCTGACGGCTCAAAGATTCGTGGTATTATCCATGTGCAGTACCAGGACGGCACCAACAGCAGCTATATTCGGCAAAAGGTGGAGAAGAGACTGGACGAGGCCGGCATCTGCAATGTTTTCATTCAGATGGAGCGCGAGGGTACGTCCTGCTGGTGCCAAAAGTAGACAAGCTATTTATTTATTTTTCTTTCCCCCTGTTCCTCTATGTCAGCTGCGCAGCTCCGAACGCATCTCTGCGTCAACATTGTGCACGGCTGTGCGTGCACGGCTGACGGCCAAAAAAAATATATTGCCAAATTTCACGGCTCCAGCAGCCAGCCATCGATGGACAACCCACTGCTCCAGGGACTGCTCAAACGCAGCCTCCAGGCTGAAAAGAAGAAGGATAGTGCTGCCCAGCGCCGGGAAAAGAAGGTCCAGCGTGAGAAGCGTTTTCAGCAACGACAGCATGTGGACAAGAAGCTGCGTCAAGAGGTGGCTGAGAAGCGCCAGGCGCGGGTGCTCAAGAAGCTGCAACAGCAGCAGCGTTTGAAGGAGAAGCGGATCAAGAAGGAACAGGAAATCCTGGAACACAAAGCACAGCCGTATGACGTGACGAGCGAGAAGGGTGCTGGCCTGAATCCTCGGCGGTGGTTGTCGGGCAGCAAGCAGGAAAGTGACGATGAGGATCTTCCTATTCTGGGTACCGGGCTGACGCCCGGTCTCGCTCCGGTGGGCTATGAGACTGACGAGAGTGAGCCTGAGAGCGATTAGAGAGGAGGTGTTATGGGCTGGCGGAGGGGCGTTCTGGGCTCGCGCACTATGTGGAGCCTTGGATGTCGGGAACCGCCACTGCAACGCCGGTAGAGAAGCCCTCATCACTGGCCCATGGACAACCTGGTAGCACTGCATAACGGCAGTGGCGCTAGGCCAGGCGCAGTGCCGTCGTCATCACCACAGCCAGATGCGCAGTCGTCCACAGCCCCAAGGCAATTGTACAAACTCCTAGCGGCCGGTTAATCATCATGCCGAGAATAAAGACCCCCGCGGCCGACGTCCAGCCAGCCGAGTACCGCGGCCCGATATAGACACACAGCAGCGTCATGGTCCAGCGCAACACATGGACCACAGGACCATCGTATAGAGGTAAAATAAAGACTGTTAGACTTGACAGGACCAGCGCTGCTGGCAGCACTTGCTCCTGCAAGTTGTCAGCCGGGGGTTCGAGGCCCAGGACCTGGCGGTAGGGGAAGATCCACGACGGCGGCGCTGGGGTAGGAGACTCGCTGGCTGGCCTGGTCGCGGGCACGGCCTTGTGCTTTTTGTCCAAATTATCTAGTTCTATATATTCGTACGACATGGCAAGAGTGACAGGTCGGCGAGCGCTACATCCACCTATGGGCAGTGGGGCGCTACGTCAGCTTAATATGGGCGATGGGGTGGTGGGCTGTGGAGGCGGGGGGCTGGGAGTCATAGAGTGGTCACTCTTTGCCACTGCGGCAAGGGAGGTTGGGGGAGGAAAGAGGGAGTGCTGCCGGTTACCACGTGAGGGCTTTGTTGATGGTCGAGGATCCGGCCAGCTTGGTGGGCGGGCTGCTCTCACCGGGGTGATTGCTCGGACGGGGGCCCCTGGGCCCTGGGTCCTGGGTCCCGGGTCTGGGATCGCTGGGAGAGTCACTGAAGTATGAGCCTGGGTGGTGAGGGAGGCACTGTGCAGAGCGCCATGCCGAGGTCCTGGCAAGCCACTGGCAAGCCAGCGGTCATACTGCTGGCAGCCTGGTCCCTTCCCTCCCCCACTTGCACGTTCCTCTCCAAGCTCTGCGGAATGGCCCCTCCGCAGCCCCTCCTGCGAGGGCTCCCAAGCCCGATTTTTGTGCCTGTCCCATCGACCCCAGGGCCCAGTCAGCCCGGGTAACCCCCTCTGCCAATCAGAACCACCCAAAAAGCCCATTATGGCTGGCCAAGCAAAGCCTCGCAAATCCCACAAATCCCACTCCCGAGGAGCTTTCTTTCCAACACCACAGTCACATTCTGAACATGTACGCTGCACTGAGAAGCAGGAGCGCAGCGACGTCGCTGGCCCGCGCCGCCACCGCAGCTGTCAAGGCCCCCCAGGCCTCGGCATTGGTGCTGCAGCGCGGCTTCCAGCAGCAGGCCGTGCCGCCGTCGGGCTTCCGCATCCACCGTCCGCCCACCTGGGAAGAGTCGTCGGAATCCGCCCTCACAAAGGCCACCAAGTATTTTCTGCTGGCCGAAATGGTCCGCGGCATGTGGGTCGTGCTGGAGCAGTACTTCCGCGCCCCCTACACCATCTACTACCCCTACGAGAAGGGCCCAGTGTCGCCGCGCTTCCGCGGCGAGCACGCCTTGCGCCGCTACCCGTCGGGCGAGGAGCGCTGCATTGCCTGCAAGCTCTGCGAGGCCATCTGCCCGGCCCTGGCCATCACTATCGAGGCTGAGGAGCGTGTCGACGGGTCCAGAAGAACCACCCGTTACGACATTGACATGACAAAGTGTATTTATTGCGGCTACTGCCAGGAGTCGTGCCCGGTCGACGCCATTGTCGAGTCCCCCAACGTTGAGTACTCCACCGAGACCCGCGAGGAGCTGCTCTACAACAAGGAGAAGCTGCTGGCAAACGGCGACAAGTGGGAGCAGGAGCTCCAGTACTGCATCGAGGCGGACACGCCCTACCGTTGAGTGTAGTTATAGCATTAATCAGACTGACATAGAATCGGATTGTGGAGCGGCGCTCCGTGACTGCTTAATTAGGCGGGCCACAAGTGCAGCGAGCACAACGCCGCGAAACGGGCAGGGCCCCCCAGCCGGGCCGGTGGCTGTTACCGGGGCTTTTAAATCCACCTGGAAGTGCCTCCGGTAGCCAGGCTCCGCCCTCTTACCGATGTAACGCTTGCTGCCGGGCGCTGGCAGCGCTGGATAACGGGGAGTCACTCCACGATTACTGAATTATGCGGCCAGTGAGCGCCGCGAGCACCACGGGGCCTGGTGCAGAGCCCCAGCCGGGCCCGAGGGCAGTGGCAGAATACAAAAATCCACCTGGACGTGCCTCCGGCGGACAAGCTCCGTCCTTGCTCGTTGAGGGGTCGTGCCTGCCAGGGGTGCGTTGCCCGTGCACAGGGCAGTGCAGCAGTCAATCGCAGCCATGTTTGCTCACCGGCAAGCTCTCTTGTCTAGCCACCTTCCATCTCATCGCTGGCACTCGCCACCTCATCGCCCTCTGTTATTTTATATTTATTGCACATTCGGCTCTCTTATCGCTAGATCTGCTATTGGACTTACTCTTTTCGGCAGCAATACGGCTCCAGGACCTACAAAAGGTTGACAGCGCGCAGCGCAGAGGTCATCAGCGCACATGCCTAGTATTTCCGTCAAGCTCCCCTTATTCCACTTAACTGCTGGTGCTTACATGATGCCAGAGGGCAAGCTGGTCGATGTCACCCACTACAATCCGCTCAAGGGCTGCCTGCTGCGGCCTGAGCCTGGCACGGGCTTGAGCGTCACATACTACTCGGACGGCAGAATATACGTCCACCATAGCAAGCCCACTCCCGATGCAGCCAAGTCGGTCGAAGAAGAGGATAGAGGGGGTGCACTCACTCTCTACGGTATAGAGTTTGGGCGCGTGAGCGTGGGAGTGAGCTTCCGCCGTAGTTCCATGCCCAGAAACGGTAAAGAAGGCGTCAAAAATCAAGCACAAGAAGGTAATCAGGGACAAGAAGGCAGCGGCAGCTCCGGGCCAAGCATAGCATCTGGCAGCAGCAGCTCCGGGCCAAGCATAGCATCTCAAGCGCCGCCAGACTACAGGCGGCAGGCCACTCTGGTCAAAATCGTCACCAATAAGCCCAAGAGCATCGACTCCATTTCACTGCACTCCAACGGGTCTGTGGAGATCCAGCACATTCATCTCAACGCCATGACCAACGTGCACAAAACGGGACTATCCTTTGGCCTTGCAGTGCGCAGTCTATGCAAGCATCCGGAGGGCACGTGTTGCAAGTTGGTGCCCGTCGACGAGACGGAAATGCAATAGCTGGAACCCATTATTTCTATGTAGGTACCTAACAGGGTCGGGCCGGCTACAGCACGGCCCAGCCAGATGCAATCTATTTTAAACTACTGAGAAGCACACTGGACGCCTGGACCGCCGCCAGCACCGTACTCCTCATCCTCATCCATGGCATCCGGGTGGCTCTGCTGCATCTTGGAGGGGTCAACGTCGGACAAAACCACATCCTCAACCTCGACGCCGGCCGGGATCTCGACCGGGTTGCGAGGCGGCAGCACCTGCTCGAGCAGCTTGTAGCCCTCGTCGTGGGTGAAATTGTCGCTGGGGAACTCAATCTCAAAGTCGACAAACATGGAGCCGTAGTTGTGGTAGCGCTGCGAGGGCATACCCTTGCCGTCAATGCACTTGATCATGCCAGGCTTGATGACCTCTCCGGGGATAATGTCCACCTTGAGGTACTCGCCGTTGAGGTGCTTGATGGCAAACTGACCACCAGCAAGAGCCGTTAGTAGATCAATCTTGGCCGTGTAGTACAGATCGTTGCCCTTGCGCACAAAGCGATCGTGGGGCTTCTCCTCGAGCACGAAAATGACGTCACCAGGGACAATGTTCGGGCCCTGGTCACCCTCGCCCTCAAAAGTGATGCGCTGGCCATTCTGCATGCCACGCTCAATGTGGACCTCAAGGACCTTGCGCTCTTCCTTGGTCTTCTTGCCCTTGCAATCCTTGCAGCGGTCCTTGGGGTTGATGATGGTGCCCTCACCATTGCAGTCCGGGCAAACCGTCTGCATGCGCTGGATCATGTGGCCCATCTGGCGCGTGACAAAGCGCACACCCTGGCCGTCGCAGCCCGTGCACGTCTTGACGGCGCCTTCCTTGCCGCCCTTGCCGTTGCAGGTCGGGCAGTTGATGGTCTTAGTGAGCGCAAGGCGCGAGGTCTTGCCCTTGTAGAGGTCTTCAAGGGAAACTCCGAGCGCGTGGACAATGTCCTTGGAGCGGCGCGGGCCCTGGTGGCCGCCGCCCATGCCACCGCCGCCGAACATGCCGCCGCCAAAGAACTGGGAAAACAAGTCGTCGCCGCCCATACCGCCGGCGCCCATGCCGCCGTCCTTGAGGCCAGCCTCGCCGAGCTGGTCATACATCTGGCGCTTGTTGGAGTCAGAGAGGATTTCGTACGCACCCGAGATTTCCTTGAACTTTTCAGCAGCCTCCTCCGAATGCTGGTTCTTGTCCGGGTGGTACTTGAGTGCGTTTACACGGTATGCCTTTTTGATCTGGGCATCTGTGGCATCTGGGGAGACTCCCAGGAGGTCGTACAGCTTGGTTTCCTTGACCATGGTGCTGATGTGTTGTTGGTGCTATGTATTGCCAAACGCTTTCTTGCGCTGATCTTCAAAGAGTCGTAGTGTCTAAAATATACCTAGCGATGTTGTACACGCCGAAAATTACTTCCTCGAACTCGTGGGGACTGAGGTGGCTGAATGCTAAAGTGTGGTTGCAAGCAGGCTTTTTTTCAAAAAAATATGCAATACGGCTGTGTTATCGGGGGCCTCCTCTGCTACTTATACCTGCTGGGACATTACACCGTAAATGGGGTCGACGAGCTTCTCAAAGATTCCATGGGCTTCCAGCGCTGACTGAGCCGCCGAGGTGGCGCTGGTGGGGACATCGGCGGTACCGCAGCGTTACGCTGCGACAAAAATTGCGCGGGTCAGGCCAGCGTGGCGCCGTAGGCACTCTTTTGGCGACACGGCTCAGCCGAGGCTCGCTGTGGGGGGGTTCCCTCTAAATATTACGTCTCGCGCCTGCCCCTGTCAGGTGCTGGTGCCTTGGTCGGTCACGCACGGCTGTGCTTACTGACAGCCCTTGGCTGGAAGTGCCTCGGCGGCGACGGGCCCTGGGATGCCCGAATGCTCGCTGCGCGCGCTGGCCGCGTAGGACGTGATTGTGAAACTCTGATTCGCGATCCAGCGTCCGTTATCGATCTCAGTGAGCACTACGGGGTCTCGAGCAGCGCCCCAGCCCCGGCCGGAGGAACGACCATAGGCTGCACGCGTCCGGTCCCATCGAAGCACAAAGCGCTCTGCACGGAGTTTACGGCCTTTAGCTCTTCGCGATCCAGCCAGCTGCGATTGTATGGAGCCGCACCGGAAGCCAATGGCGGGCTTTGGAACTGTCCGTGCAGCGCAGTGAGTGCATGGTAGCCAAGGGCCTGGGGCAGTGCCCCTGGGTGGGGGATGCGGGCTGGGATGCGGGCTGCAGGTTAGTGTGGCTAGACCGCGCGTTTTGGGTGCGGACTACGTGTGCGGACGCAGAGCTGTGCAGCTGCGTGCTGTGCGACGGGCAGCGGGTGGGCTGAGCCGGTCTTCCGAGGCGCTGCCAGCCCTCCGGTGTGCGCATTCCAACTGCTGCCTATCAGGCCTCCCCCACGGAATGCGCCAACGGCCTCGGACATTGTGGATGTGCATCCGGGACTGGCTGCAGCCGGCCGTGCTGTGCTTCCGCTAGCTGGAACGGGGCCCAGTGGCAGTACGCGGCAGTCGGCAAAATCCCTCAGCTGGAGCGTGCTGGATTATGCTGGCAGCGTCGTCGATGGGCGAGGCAGGCGGGGCGTGTTGGGCGGCTGGACCCTGACGGGGGGGCGGCAGGGCGGCCGGCAGCATGGCCCAGGCCTGGGGCGGCTCACACCTGTCAGAAAACACTCTCTCCAGCACCGCTCGCCAGCTGGCCCCGTTCCCCCTGCAATTGTCCTAGATCTCACCCACAACGTGCCAACACTTCTTCCATCTGGGCTTTCTCCTTCCTGCCAGCCCCTTCTCCTCCCGTTCCACCCCGAACTGGCATTTCATGCCCATCCTCCCTCCCCGCCAATTTTGCCAGGCCAAAATCACGGCTTTGTCCCAGCAGCAGTTTCCCGGGGCGCGCTGCCCTGCGCCCATAAAAACTGGCCGATCTCATCACTGCAACACCCACTCTCAACGCCCAATAGTTTCCCGCTAGCAACAACACACTTGCAATCTCAACAGGACGCCGGTCGAGCAGAGCAGCCCCCAAAACTCTCCACCCCCTCTCTCCCAGAGTCCACTGAGCCCTTGCAGAGCGGCTACCAAGCCCTGGCCCCGCCCCATCCACCATCCCTCATATGCTCATAGCAGCTCTGTGCCCATGCCCCCTCCTCTGTCTCTAAAGCGGTGGACTCTGCTTGTTGCAAGCTCTCCGCACTCCTTTATACTCTACCCGGTCGCAGCATCCTTCACTTTAGCATATCCCACTTTTTACCGCCTCCTCACCCACGGCTTTCGACTGGCGCCAGATGCTGTGCGCAAGCTTGTCAACCAGGTGACTTCGGACCCTGAAAAGGCGGCAATTTTGGCATCAGAGCTTGGCTCCACCTCTTTGGCCGAGGCCCTGCAAGATGTCCTTGCCCATACGCTTGGTCCGAGCCCCCCAGGCCATTCGACTGCCGTTTGTCTTCTGGACCCTGAAATGAAGAATAGGCTGCCAGCGCCGTCCTCTACAGGCTGGCTCCTCAAGGGCGACTCTCTTGTCGCTGTCTCGGCCCTCCCACCACCTCCTGCATTGTTCACCGCTGCTTTGCAGCCCCTCAGTGCCTCGATAGCTACCTACGTGCCGCTGCTCCTCACAGCCATTGTCGTTTCTTTACTGCTCTACGGCTTCCGGCACATTTCCTCGGTCCGTTCCCGCGCAGGGCTGGCCTTGGCCTTCTTTATCCAGCACCTCCTCGTCGTTGGCAGCGCTGCAACCATCACCTCTCTGATTTTCCCCGCCTTCCAGCTCAACTTCCCGCCGCTCATCTGTCCCGTCGTGTCGGCCGTGAACCTGTTCACTTTTGCCTCAGCGCTCGCTCGCATCTCTCCTTCCAAGCCAGTACAGATCAAAATCTCCGAGGCCGCTGCAGGCTCCTTTTCTGCTGCAGTAAGGCTCGCTGTCGTTCTGCATCTCGCCCTTCTCGTCGCAATGGCGTTCGGCACCCCCAACCTTCCTAATCTCTTCTTCTATGTTCTGGCAGTATGTCTTGATTTTGTCTTGTTTTTCACCTATACGCTGGCCATACTCTCTGTCGACCTCTGCCGGTTGGAGGTACATGATCTTGTGCATGACCCTGAGCTTTTTTACGAAGACCACTCTTTTGTCATGAACCAGCACGTCACAATGTCCACACTTCTTCCCCGCGCATTTAAACCTTACTCCTCCACCATCTCTCCTCTTCTTCTCATGATATTTCCCATCCTCCTCTTTGCATATTGGTCTCCGCAGATGCTCTCTATATCGTTTGCCTCTCTTTCTGTGTACGACCTTCATAGCATTACAGATACAGCTGCTGTTGGCTTGTATCTGAGCAGAGCTACAGCACCAGCTTCTCCTGGCCAGTCGCTGCCCGCCGTCCTGCTCGAGTTTGCTTGTGCCCTTGGGTTCATTTTGACACTCACCGCCATTATCTTGAGACTACTTGTACCTTCCAACACCGTTCAGCGAAACGCTCTTTCCCTCACCAACTTGCCTCGTATGCTTCTTTCTAAAGATCTAATTGCAAAAGATTGCCTCGACTTCTTGTTTCTGGATATCCAGTCACGTTGGATTGCTGGCGTCAGCCTTGACCATCAAATATTTGTCTGGGACTTGACTCGTCAAGTGCCTCAGCAGGTTGTAGCGCGCTTCAGGTCTCCTGTTTGGCCCGTAACACGTTTCAACCTAGATGCTAGCCATGACTGTGTGGCCCTCTTTTCTAAGGGATGTGTGCTGGTATGGAATTACAAGACGGGCAAACGCTGCAGCTCATTTGAGGATGCTGATATGTTTGCTGAATCACCCATCAAATCTTATTTTTCGGGACCCAGACTGATTGTTGTCTCCGCCAATGGGTACCTTCTGTCCATGAATGCAGAGACGGGTGACATCACATCCAATGCGATACAAATTGAGGGTCACCCAGAAAAATTTTTGTCTGCCAGAATTATCCAGACCCCGCGCCTACCGGAGCGTCTGATTTGTCTTACCGCTTCGCATGCGATCATTGTTTGTACGTGGTATCACAAACTGCAGCACTGGGCTTTCCACCACCTAATGATTCGGGAATGGTCTCAAAGTGGCGAACTTGTGCAAAAGTACCTCAATATTAATGACCATGCGGTTCATATTGCGCCAGTCCATGAGCTGAACATTGCACTTGTAGCCTCCCACGATGCAACCTTCTTTATTGACATCCACAACGGTAACCTCATGTGCAAACTCCAACTCGGAAACTATAAATCATCCTCTGTTAAGGTTTTCCACAGCCAGCCTACTCATTGCAGATTTTGCGGCTGTGTGGCTGTGCAATCTTTGTCAGTTGTGTACTCCGAGGCGGACGATCCACGAATTGTTATTTGCCATACGTTCACTATTGACAACAGAGCCAAGAACACCATCTGCATTCGGTCTGAGCGTGATATGCACGAAACGAGATGCCTTGGTTTCGAAGCTACCACCGAACGCACGCACTGGATGACAAATGTTGACGGCTGGGACGTGACTGATATCAACATGGTGATGGGTGTCCGTCGTAAAGAAGTCCCAGTAAGCACTTCACCAGCATTTTCGCAGTCTACAGCTGTAAACCATCATTCAGCGGCTAACTCCCTTACACGAAGATCAAGTCCTGGTCTCAATAAGCCACAAATCAGCACTACTTGGGAAGGATGGGCCATGTCTTCGACCGGGTTTGTCACATACTATAATATTCCTGACATGGCCTATGACCGCTTGTTGATAATGAAGATTGGACCCGTAGCCAAATATGGACGCAAGTCCATTGCTGTTGTTTTTGGAAATGTGATCAAAGTGCTCTACTTTGGTAATGAGGAGACATTTGTTGAACCTGACCAAAGTGGAGATGGTTATGGACGACGCTCTGGAGCTAAAAAATGGCGAAGAAGAGGGCTCATTGCTAACGACTGATGAACAAAATACCTAGTTTTCACCTAGTGACCTGATTATCTCGGCACCCTAACCGCGCTCGAGCTAATGTACTGTAACGACTTAATGAATAATTTATGAACAGAGTAACATGAAGATCAGATGAAAAATTACCGGCCGCAGAGCCCCTCAACTTTGTTTGCTCAATGTTGCCGTTGCACGTGCAAATTAATCAGCTGATAGAAGACAGCGATAGGTATGTTAATAGAGCTGGATAGCCGCGTATTCGCGCCGTTCTGAAACCAAAAAGCTAGAATTTTCTTCAAATCAAATGAAATATTATTTTAGAGTCAAAAGACTATGACAAACTCCTCTAGAACTTTTTTAATGAATGAATATATTCAGTCAGAAGACTGTGACGAACTTCTACAGATATCGTTGACCTTATATGTTGACGCTCAGAGCGTCGGTAGCTGACCTTTGGTGGTGGTTGTCCTTGCAAAATTGGTCGGCGGGGCAATATTCCATTGAATTTGCTGTTTATTGAGATCCCGAGGGCAACAAACCACAGACTTCACACTTTTTGAACTCGGCATCCGGTTATAGATTTTTTTACAATACAATACAAATTTATTTAAAGTCATTAGACTATGACGATCTCCTATGGAAAACGTTGACCTTATGTGTTGACGCTTAGGGCGTCGGTCAATGACCTTATATGGTAGCCTCTCGTGCCTGGTAGTGTGTTATAGAAGTTTAGAAAGAAAGAAAATGTATTTAAAGTCAGAAGACTATAACGAATTCCTATAGAACACGCAGACCTTGTGTGTTGACGCATCGAACGTCGGGTTATAGAAGTTTTTTTCAAAACACAATTTTACGTTCTTTACAATGGATATCTTTCTTTCTAAAAATAACTAACAAGCGTCGGTGGTTTAGTGGTAAAATTAATCGTTGCCATCGATTAGCCCCGGGTTCGATTCCCGGCCGACGCATTTTTTTGTGTTCTGGTATCTTGTCCCATTCAAAAACTGACTTTTGGTCGCAAGATTGTCAACAGCACTCGCATCAGAACAACAGGCAAACTTTTTTTTCGCGTCGAGTGATAGTTTGACAGATCGGTTAAGGTAAAATGGCGGATTCTGAGCTTGAAGCCATTAGAAGAGCAAGACTGGCAGAGCTCCAGGGCAAGGGCAATGGTGGCTCTCCTGCGAGCCAAGGTGAGAAGGCTGGCGGAAGCGGAGATTCACAAGAAGAAGCTCGCTTGTCAATTTTGAGCCAAGTTCTCAGCTCAGAGGCTCGCGAGCGCCTATCTCGTATTCGTATTGTACGAGGCGACAAAGCTCGTGGGGTTGAAGATATGATCATCAGAATGGCACAAACCGGCCAAATTCGTCAAAAGGTGACAGAGCAGGAACTCGTGTCGCTGCTTGACCAGATTGCCAAGCAAGAGTCTAAGGGCACCACCAAGATTATCTTTGACCGTCGGGACGGTGACAACTATGGCGCAGCCGAGGCTGGCAGCACCAGCAACAAGCAAGCTGGAGATGACGACGACGATGAAGACGACTTCTTTGATTAGTTTTGCTTTTGTTTTCTGTTCCTCTTTTGCATCTGTCACTAGCAACGTGGATGGATCTTAAAGATCTTGGCTTTGGTTTCTGGCCATTAAAATTACGTCTTGTGCACACTGTTATGTACTCCGCGAAGTAGCAAAATTTAAAGCTTTTGGTGTGGAGAGGCGAGCACATTCTCCACTCACAGATGCCACCACCACCACAAATGCACGGCTACGGCCAGCAGCAGCCTTCCATGTTTGAGAAGTTTAAGATGGGTCTTGTTATGGGCGTAAGTATTGCTGTGCACATGTGCTGACTCAGCCACTAACCCTCAGTCTGCTGTTGGATGTGTCCTCGGCGTTGCCTTTGGCTCCATGGCGCTCTGGCAGCAGGGTCCCGGTCCTAACGGCTATATGCGTTCTCTGGGACAGTATATGATGGGATCTGCTGCCACTTTTGGTCTCTTCATGTCGATTGGCTCGGTGATCCGCTCGGAAAGTCAGCACTCTGTGCCTACTCCCCTGGAGTACAGACTGGCGGCTGCTCGTGCTCGTATTGTCAACCGTAACCAGAGGAATTGAGGCTATTGCTAGCTGAACTTGCCCTCTAGTCTCAACCACGTACTGTATATAGAAAATTACACACTTCAAATTGTTGAGTCGTGGGTGGAGTGTCGACTGGCGACGACCAATGGTGAGTGCGCTCGGTCAGCTCTAGCACTGGTCAGCTCTGATGCCAGTCAGCAAGTCTTCATTAACCAGCTCGCTTCGGAATTCTGAACTGATCCAGGAAAATTGCTGCCCTCAAAATCATCGAAGCTGGGAATCACCTTGAATGGCGTTTGTGAACAGTGTTACCCCAGTTATTTAGTTCGTATATACTGCGACCGGCGCAAATAGCCCCATCCTTTGTTCAATAATTGATAAAATAGAACCTCATAACAGCAACCATTGATTCGACAGCTCTGCCACTGCCAGCAATGCTTTTGCCAAGCTCCCGCCTCTTCTGATGGGCCAACGGCTGGCTATGCACGCTGCCCCTGCAGTGCGTTCATCGGCGAATGCAGAACAAATGATCGACAAAGACTAGGAACACCACTAACTGCAATTCTGCAATAGAACCCCAGCAAAATTTATTAAAAAAATCACCGTCTAATTAGACTCTCTGTCCGTTTTTCATTCTTTTCTTCACTCAGCTTTCACATTTACCCCAAAATCGGGTGGCTTGACAGGACCCACCCAGCGCTGCTGCCAGGCAGCCCCTGAGTATCACGAAGAGGTCCAGCGGTGGGGAAAGTGGCTGGCAAGCTAATGGGGATATGCGTGCCCCTTAAAATCACTTTCTTTAAATAGGGGCGGTGCTGCTCCGAGAATCATCACCGATGAGGTCCAGCATACTAGTCATCGCCGGGCTGCCTGCGTTCGCGGCAGCGGCCTCCGTTGATACGAGGCCCAATACGAAGCCCGATACTAGGGCGGCCGTAATTCCCCTGGACTTGAACAAAAACCACCAGCAACTTTTGTGGAAAAGAGAATTCAGCGAAAGCTTGTACCAAAATGCCCAAAACTATTACACTTTTAACATGTCGATCGGCACTCCGCCCCAAAGTGTCAACCTCATTCTTGACACGGGTTCATCAGATCTGTGGGTCATGTCAGAAACAAACATCGACTGTGAGAATAATGGCGGTGATTTAGACTGCTCTTCTACGACACTTTTCAATTACAAAAATTCCAGTTCCATCAGTATTGATCAGACAACGCCGCTTGAATTGAACTACTCGGACGGTACCAGAGCCTATGGATACTATGCGCACGACGTGGCACGCTTCGGTGGCATTATGCTCAATGATACAGTCTTTGGACTTGGCCTGGAGGCAAACCGTACACCTGCTGTTTTTGGTGTCGGCTTACAGGCCAACGAAGCATCGCTTGATCTGCCCACGCCTGTCTCTTACAGGAATGTGCCAATACAGCTGGTGAAGGAGGGGCATATAAAGCGCAACGCATATTCTATTTATCTTGACGAGAATAATTCGGGGGTAATTTTATTTGGTGGCATTGATACCGGTCGTTACTCCGGAAATCTCATATCAGTTCCCCTTGTTTCTGGTAGCTCGAGCACAATTAAAGAGTTCCGCATTGATTGCACTCAGATATCGTGGGAGCTCACAAACGGTGATGTGACCTCGCTTGTAACGGGTCATCAAGCTGCACTTCTCAATACCGGAGCTGTTCGCTCGCAGCTCCCCTCCGCAGCCTTCCAGACTCTGCTTACATCTCTAAAAGCAACCAGAAATTCTAACACAACCGAGACCGATGGATACGTCGTTCCTTGTTCTGTCATCAACCAGGCTGGATATTTTGTTTTCTACTTCCACACTGCAAGGATTATGGCCCCACTCAGCAATTTCTTAACCGAAGTTCACGATAGCAACGGCAATGTGGTTCAATACGCTGCTGGCGGCGACATGTGTGAGTTGCTTGTTGATGAATCGGAGGATTTTGTGCTTGGTGATTCCTTTTTGAGAGCAGCGTATGTTGTTTACGACCTTGATGGCGAACAAATCGCACTAGCCCAAGCCAAGCCAAGTGCCTCTCCAGGGCACACTTCAGAAATTACGAACAGCAATATTCCAGGAGCCACCCTCGACTCTAAGGCATCCCAGGACCAGACAATGACACTGACAGGACTTTCCGGAATCACTCAATCGGTGAGCATTTCCGTCGTTTATGCATCACAGTCTGTGACCGTCAGTCTTTCCGGTGCCTTGAGCACAGCGCCATCCTTGTTGGCGGTGATTTGTTTACTGGTATATAATTTCGTTTAACTCATAGCATGCTAAAAAGTACAAATGTCTAGAATCCGAACGGATTGCTGGCTGAGGCCGCAGCCAGATTCGCTTTACGACCTCCCGTAGCTTGGCTCTGCAGCGGCTGCTGCTGACCAAAAGAAACTGGAGGAGGTGCAGCGCTAGAATTTCCAAAGCCAAATCCCGTTGGCTGGCCCTGCAGTGGTTGTGGCTGCGAATACGCTGTCTGAGCGAATGGCTGAGAAGCTTGACCAAACGGCTGTTGACCAAATGATTGCTGGCCAAACTGCGGCTGACCAAACGGTTGCTGGCTGAATTGTGGCTGGCCAAATTGCTGTTGGCCAAATTGCTGTTGGCCAAATGGTTGCTGGCCCAACGGCTGCTGCCCAATGTGGGTCTGTTGGAACTGGTTCGTTAATCCTGTCATTGGATTAGCACCAAAAGTGGCCGGGAAAGCTGTAGGTTGAGACAAAACCGGTTGGGCAACCGATTGCTGCCCAAATACCGACCCAGTCGACTGGAAAGCGCCTGTTTTTTGCTGGGGAACTGGGTTGGAGAAAATGTTTCCTCCAGTGAGTTGTGTCTGAAGCGTTGCCGGTTGCGAGAAGATGTTGCCACCAGTGAGTTGTGTTTGAATAGGCGCAGGTTGCGAGAAGATATTGCCGCCAGTTTGCTGTGCCTGGAAAATGTTACCTCCAGTTAACTGCTGCTGCTGCACTGGAGTGGAGAAAGTGTTACCACCCGTGAGTTGAGTGGCAAGAGGACCAGTGCGCTGCGCTTGAATAGCAGCCGATTGGAACGCTGAAGGCTGCTGGAAAATGTTACCACCAGTAGGCTGCTGTGAAAAAATATTTCCTCCAGTTGATTGCTGGAAAATATTACCACCTGTCGGCTGAGATTGGAAAATGTTGCCTCCAGTGAGCTGCTGCTGGGCAGGTCCGGTGCGGATAGGCTGTAGCGCTGGAACGCTGGAGTGGAACTGCGGGGTGATTCCAACTGCTGACTGGGGCTGGAAAATTGCACCTCCAGTGCTGTTGGTTTGCAGAGGACGATTACCAGTGATGTTAGCAAGCAAGGTTGGTGCAGAAGCAGAAGCAGCCTGAAGACCACTTTGGAAGCCGGTTTGGAAGCCCGTGGTGTAGCCTGTAATTTCTTGAGCAACACCTGTGGCAAACGGTCCCAAAGGTTCACGTACGGTGCCACCACCAGTTACCACAGGCTGCATAGCAGTTGGACCAGTTGGCTGAGCCACCACCTTCATTTTATCCAGCTGCTGCTGGTAGAGGGGCTGCTGGGAACTGCTCTGCGAAGAATGAGAAACACCAAGAAGATCGGCCATGGCTCCTGTAGGTTGAGATTGCACAGGGCGAGGCGTCATGGCTGGAGCACCGGAACCGGCAGGAGGCGTAGCAGCTGCAGTCGCAGGGGTTGCGGAACTCTTGGGCTGCCAGGCATCATCTTCAAAAGACTGGCTGACGGGACGTGCTGGCTTAGGCGGTGGAGCAGCCTCCTGAGCAGGAGTTGCAGCCTGAGTTGCAGCCTGAGCAGCAGCATTACCGTGTACAGTTCTAGCGGTGTTGTTTTTGAGCGAACCGTCAGCGTTGGTAAAGAGCGAGCCGGTAGGAGCTGCCTCCAGGTGCTGTGGCTGGCGTCCGAACTTTTCATCAAGCTTCTTTGTGACGCGCAAAATATCACCCTCTTTCAGACCAAGACTGCGAAGCACAGAGGAGTTGATGTCTGGAAGAATAGACTCATCCATCTGGTCACGCTGGAAATTGATGGCATAGCGTTGGCAACTGTTGACATCGACGCCACAGTCAAGAAAGAAAGTGAACCAGTCATACTCCGGCTTAGACGGCTGTGAGGGCTGAAGAGCTGGCTGAGAACTGTGATGGTCGCCATTAGAAGTGTGTGCAGGAATAGCGGCCTTGACTTTGATGCCCGAGTTGCCAGTATTGGAGCGAGATGCGGTGGGTCTTCGAGTGGTCTTGTTACGGATGTCGACAAGAGGTTTGTCGTCATCAAGAGAAATGCCAGTGAGTTGTTCAATGTACTCGAGATCCTCAACAGACATTTTTGATGCTGCAACGGCAATTTTGACACCATTAAGCTTATGGAGATGAATCTTACCATCGGCGCAGCCAAGAAACGCAGCCTCAACCTTGAAAGCACCAGTTCGATCGACCCAAGTGCGGATTTTGCCTTGGTCGGGAGCTGCACGATCACGAGATGCACGGCGGCGCTCACGCTGCTCACGATCTTCACGATCACGCAGCTCGCGTTCGCGCTGTTCACGATCCTGACGAAGAGAGTCGTTCCGCTTGCTTCGAGACTTGTTGCGCTTGAGCAAAGAGGACGACTGGGAAGTGGCTCCATTGCTAGTTGAGTTGGGCTCAGCAGAAACCTCAATGTATGCTGAAGGCATCATGCCCTCTTGGCCACGTGCATTGCGAATGTACCACCACTCGCGACTCTTGGAGTCGTCAAGAATAAAAACATTTTCGCCTTCTTTAGCCGAGACTTCGTCGTCGCCCTCGGCCTCAAAGTCATAAATCATTTTGCCCATCTTGTGGCCAGCCGAGTTTGCAGCCACAAACACTTCTGTGAGACCAGCCGACTCTGCCGCACCATGCACATCACCGAGTGCGTGAATGATGCGGTCGGCCTGCTCCTTGGAACCGGCGTGCAAGTCAAGGGACATGGTCGGGTGGATGAGGTCAAGAAAAACGTGCTTCTTCTCCGAGTTGTAGTTTGTCAAATTGAGAATTTCCCACTGCTGCGAAGATCCCGAGTCTGGCGAAAAAATGATAAAGCCGTTGCCGATCGAGAGCTTGGCCTTCTTTTTGCGCCGTCCATCAACTTCTTGGACGTTCCACGTATAGAACTCCTCTTCAGCAGGGGCCGGGGCAGCCCGCTCAGCACGATGCTCTGGTTCTCTTGAAGGGCGCGGGCGAGAGGGCAAAGCTGGGGCCTCTTCTTCCGAGTCAGGGCGGCTGGGCAGTGGCTTGTCATGCAGCGAAGCCTGCAGGGAGTTGGTTGACGGCTGGCGATTGGCCACGAAGGTCGGAGGCGGGGGCTGGTACTGAGCAACAGCGGCAGCTCCGCCGGCTCCAAAAGACTGGGTCGGAGCTGGGGCTTGAGCTGGGGCCGACTCCTCTTGCTCGATGTAATTGAAGGGCACAAAGCCAAATTCAGACCCGTTACCGACAAGAATCCAATCAGCATCAGACGAATCGTAAACATCAAAAGTTTCTCCTTCTTTGAAACTCAGTTCCTCCTCGGTTTGTTTGTCGTATTCGTAAAGCGTCCTGCATTTGCTTTTGACCGGCGCCGGGGCAATGTAGTTATTAGGAACAAGACCGACGGGCTCCTCGGTATCGGAGCCCGGGACTCTCTTCTTGACTTTCCACCAGTCGTCGGTGCTGGACTTTTCCAGCAAATAGAGTAGGTCATTCTCCGCTAGCGATATCTCTTGGTCAGTCTGGGCCGTGTATGGGTACAGTGCCACGTAGACACCGATAAAAAGAGACACCATTGTACGAGAGCTATATCAGGAGCAGCTTCTGGTGGTTGCTTTGGCGCTCGCAATCGCTTCGTAGAGAGTTTTAATTGGCAGGTGTTGGCGTTAGGAGGTGAAGATGGCTGGTGGTTGGGTCTTGTGGAGGTGGCTCTCGTATTTACAGCGTAATTCTTAGGGGCTGGCGGCGGTTGCGCACCATTGGGACTTGTTGGCTGGCTGGCTGGAACAGTCGGTAGGAGCGGCTAAGGCAGGAGGAGAGAGCCGCCCGGGCTGGTAAAGGAGCTGTTCGGAGAAAGGATATTCCAGTATATTTAGCGCCAAATTGTGACAAGCTGTGGTAGTCCGCGGAGCATAAGAGATAACTGAGATCTTGGCCTTTTCAAGCGGAGATAGTGGTGTTGGGACCCCGGCACACAAGGCCCGCGAGGCTTGCACCGCCGTTCGGGCCGCACAACGTCAAAACGAGCTGCTGCTCCCGACGGGCCGTTTCAGCTCCATACGAGGTTACATACGAGGTTACATACGAGGCTTTACGCAAACGGCTGCACGGAAATGCAAGGGCTGCGAAAACTGACATGTAAGTTCTTTGACGGACAGCTCCAATAGCAATACTACTTGGCTAGCTCTCTGGACTCAGCTCGAGGCGGCGTGAGCAGTGCCCCCCACGCCCTCGACTGCTAAAAGCAATGACTTGCCAGCACTCTAAGGCTTAACGGTCGCGCACGGCTAGAACCGGGAGCTGCAGCGCGAAGGCAGTTAAATGGGGAATCCAGGACAGAGATAGTGGTAGCTGGAGATGCTTGATGTGCCTCGGGAACTCATAGCACAACTAATAATGCATCAATAGCGTTAATTAATAAATAGCTACTCAGGGGTTGACGGGCTCATAGAGTAGGCCGTCTGGTACTCCGAAGTTGGGCTTTGGCTTGCCGATTGAATGGGGATGGGGCTGGGCAAGCGTTGTGGGGACAATTTTACGCTTGCGCCCGAGTCCGAATCTGAATCTTGATCCGAGCCGGAATCGGAGTCCGATTCGGGATCGCTAGAAGATTCAGGTTCAGCGTCTGTAGCAGACGAGATCTCCTCCAAAAACTCGTTGTCACCGGAGCCACGCAACTCAACCCCATCTTTACTATATCGCAACAGGTAGTCTGGAACAGTAGCGCCGCGGTCCTGGGCTAGTTTGAAGGAGTCAGCAGCCTGAGAACGATGGAATGCGTCATCTGCGGAATCTGCAGCCAGGCGCAAATGTGCGATCCC
This sequence comes from Grinbergsozyma bentonensis, assembly GCA_030561725.1. Classification (NCBI taxonomy): domain Eukaryota; kingdom Fungi; phylum Ascomycota; class Dipodascomycetes; order Dipodascales; family Trichomonascaceae; genus Grinbergsozyma; species Grinbergsozyma bentonensis. The sequence goes on along the minus strand of JAKTYB010000031.1, from coordinate 4,898 downwards.
AGCCAGAATGTAGAGGTCGGGCAGATCGGCGATGCCGCGTGCAGACCCATCTTGCTGGAAAACAGCCAGGGCGTCGTCGAGCTGCCCACGTGCGATCAGGTTGCGCATGCGGGCCACTAAGAAGCGATCAGAGCGGTCGAAACGAGCGTAGACGTCTGTTTTGTAGTAGTAAGGGTGCATGAGCACAAGCTGCTCAAACAACTTCTCTCGCTGCGTCGCATGTAGTGCTTGTGCAGCCTCATGCCACACATAGCGTAAATCGAAGTAGGGCGTGCGAAGAAGAAGAGCGGCACAGCGACGAGCCAGTCGCATATCCCCCTCCATGATGGCTCGCCGCATAAGAGCTCGTATGTTTCCGAGAGCCCGTGGCTTTGGAGCTCTGCTCTTCTTTGTCTTTGGTATAAGGGTACCGGCTTCGATCGACACTTTGCGATTCGGCAGGCCCAGTTTCCGCCTGAGGCCGAGACTCAGCTTGCGCAGCGGAGCCAAATCGTGATTACAGTGTACTGACAGCAAGTTGGGCCACATTGTGCCCATGAGCTCGGCGCCCTGCTGCACGGTTTCTGAAACGATCAATGCCTCTTCTCCGAGACGGAACTTGAGGGGCTCCTGATTGACAGGTACGCCATCTGCCTCATATAATACGCCGGTGAGAAGCCCCACATAGCGGCCCTTGTAGTCCTTATAATCCTCGGGCTTTTCCAAGTCCCGCACAACCTGCAGAGCGTCCACAACGAGGGGTTTCTGCGCGATGCGCCGCCGCTCTCTGATCTCGCGAGCCTCCTGCTCCATATTGCGCTGGTAGGCCTGGGAAGAGGTCCGTATTCCTACTCGCGTCACCCTGTTGTCATCAACAAACGGCGCAATGATGGAGAACATGGTGAGCCAGGCTTGAGATGGCAGCGAAGACGAACTGGTTTTTCTGCGTGGGAGGCAGATTGGGAGCACGTCACAGCCGTGAAGAGCAGGATATCGAGAAAACATGAAGCTGGGATCTGCCTCTAGGACACTCGGAAACATTGATAAGGGATTGAAGCTGCTAGCCTCTTTTCATCCACTTTGCCACACTCTACTGGGTTTTGCTCTCCTCAACTCGCCCTGCAATTTTCCTACTAGCCCCTGGCCGCCTGGCGCTGCACAAGCGAAATAAATAGCGCAACAAGCATCCCTGGTCAGGGGGTCACGAAAATGCTCCTGACTGACAGCCGCTAGTTGACAGCTGACTGGCCTTGCAGTCCTTTCCTCTTGACGGGGCTCTGTGCTCAACTCACCGCCAACCCCCTGAGATGAGCGTGATTCTGACACTAGCTAGCTTCGTCACTAGCTTAGTCACTAGCAGGTAGTGGACCCACAGGCGCGCAGCCAATGCTTAATACCCGAGATTGAAGGTTACGGCGGGACATGTGTGTCGCGTGCCGAGCGCGTCGCGGCGGTCGAAATTCTAGGCTAGTGTATTAGATTATAATGCGAGAAGGCCCAACCAGGGCCTTTTAAAGATGCTGAGCGAGCAGCCTGCGAAATTAGACGCGGAGCACCTGGCTACCATTTATGCGGAGAGCGCCAAGGTCCTCTGGGAGGTCCTGCTCGATGGCAGCAGCTGTGCCAGGCTTCACCACGCGGCGGTGCTCGTTTCGCTGCTCACGTGCCGCATCGTACGCTGGGTCAGCTACATTGTGATCAGTGTTGATTTCCTGGCTTTGCTGGGGCGCCTCTGCCAGTGCCCTCTCGTCGACAAACTGCGGTGGCAGCACTGGCAGCTCCAGCGAGTCGCCGGGGGTAACGGCCTTACGAGCATGCGGCCACAGCGACACGCAAAGGGCGAGAAGAAACAGTGTCAGGAGTGAAAGTCGGATTGTGCGAGCGGTCACAGCCATGGCTTGGATAAATTAGGTGAGTGTCAGGACGCAGGCTTGTGAAACGCGCGCACTTTCACCACCCAAGGCTGCGCCGGCTCTTTTTCCAGGCTTGGTGGCTCCCCGCCGCCTTAAGTTGTCGCTTCCCTAAGGAGGCAGCCCCTGCGCTTGTCACTACGCACGCACTAACACCGCTGCAGCCAGTCTTGGCTGCGTTGGGTACGAGATTGTTTCGGAATTAGGACGCCAACAACCTGGCAAGAATAAGACACTCATTGAGCGGACACTCGGTCAAGTACGTCCTCTAAAAAAAGCCCTCTTCTTTGCCGGGCAAATTCCGAACCATCTGCGCCCCACTCTGCCGGTTTTATAGCTCTCCACCTGCGGCAACTACTGCAATAGCATTTGCTTTTGGCTGCAGATTCATGAAACAAAAAAAGCGTCCCCGCCAGGGATCGAACCTGGAATCTCTTGATTCGTAGTCAAGCGCCTTGCCATTGGGCCACGAGGACTTGTTGAGAACTTATCTGGCCGTCTCGAGGAGGCCACGCTCCTCGATTTTCTTGCCTTTTTTTTGAATTCCGCGGACACACTTCAATGCAAGGAAAATCACCACAAAAGATCAGTTACCGATATTTTCCGTCAATATATCAGATCAAAACTATTAATCGGAGTTGGTCATAGTTCTCTGACTTTAGATAACTTGATTGAGTGTTTGATTGAATTCCGCGAACACGCTAAGCTTGCCAGAGACTAGTATTTTGCACTGAGGTTTGAAACCAATCTCATCTGGATCAGAAGCGCGAGGGTATTGACAGAGAACATACACACCGAACTACAAAGAACCACGTGAGTTGAAAGCGATAGTCCTACATATGGGATCGGTAGATCTACAACTACAACGTTCTCGGAATCGGCCATGGCGCAAGTTGTGGCCCTTGAACGAAAAAATACATGGATTCATTGATTCATTGATTGACGCATGAGCGTCCACAGGAGTGGCAAATAACAATTGTTCATGAGAGGTAGACATAGTCCATAGCCATAACCCATAGACATAGCCTATCTTCGGGGCATGGCACTATGGAGTCGTGTCTGCTAGACCTAGAATTGGATAGATTACGCTCAATTTGAGAACATAGAACAAGGGTTTCATATTCGTGAGTGACTCGGTCCCCTGAATTTCCTCTCGCAGCTGGACCAATGTGATCCTGCCGTGCCTTGCGGACGGACTCGTTCAAAAAAGACAATTCAGAGTTAAAATAGTCGTGCTGCATTGGAAATAGTTCAAAGCTTCAAATCTTGAATAAGAGTTCGCGGCTTCTCAAGAACATGCTGCTTTCCCTCTGTATTTTACTGTAAAGTTGACTTATAGCATTGAATCGAACTGGCATCTCTTTGACGGAGCAAAAAAACCCTTCAAACAATTGACTATGCTTGTTGAGTAATTGATTTTTAGCTATTAAGCAATCCGTTTCTGGATTCATTGATCGAAACTACCATATCCTACCAATATTTCAATCAATCCCATATTCTATCCATGAGTTGATCGTATCTATCCGTCAAGAGCGGCCCGCAACACCTAGTATTGTGCTGTCCAGAAATGCTTATGAAAGAGCGAAAGGCTGGCCGCTTTCCGATCAACGTCAATAGTGAAACCCCAAGATCAAGAAACGATCCTACTCGTTAGACGTCATCTTTCAATAGTCCATACAGCCCCAGTCAACCCAAAGCACATTGCTCACACCAAGGACAGAATTTGCTTACGGTAAAACTCTGTTCTGCAAGGCGTGTCTCTGATGGATAAAAAGTTGACCCTCCACGCATGCCTGTGTTTATGGTGAAGCTGATAGCAAAAAAAAGCGTCCCCGCCAGGGATCGAACCTGGAATCTCTTGATTCGTAGTCAAGCGCCTTGCCATTGGGCCACGAGGACCGCTATATCTGTTCTTGGCAAAAATGGGACTAATCATGCCAAACGGGTTCCAATTGAGGAAAATCACGTGATTTCGGAAAAACTCCAATCGGGTAATGAGTCAAGACTAGACAGAATGGGTAAAGGCATTTGGGCCACAAGTCTCTGGAGCAGATCGCATATTGCCAATGAGTTTTTGGCAGAGCATGCAGTGAGATGGAAACCTGTCATTATTGCTTTTGCTTGGTCTGAGCATTTTTGGGTCGCAGGGCGGCCATCAGTCTTAGCACATCCACTTGGCTGAGAAGCTTGCCTGCCATTGCGTCACAGAAACCGATGCCACTGGTTCTGCTACCAATTCTCAGGCCAGCTGGAGCTATTTCAAAGACTGATGGCGGCTAAATGCAGGCATTTCTCAGCAGTTCTGATCCCCCAACACTATTGCGTAATTCTGGTACCGCCTGGCCCATATATTAATCCCAAGGCTGTCACCTGTCGAGCAAACTCCACAACCATAATAATGTCCAACAAGCCAGACGTTGCTGGTGCTCAGAAATATCTCGATTCCTACACACTTTTTGTGACCTCGTTGACATACTGCCCAGACGCGAAGGCAGCAAAGGATATCTTTGCTAAAGTGCTCAAGGATTTTGAAACAGAGCCGTTTTATCTGGAGCTCGACACTCTCAAGAACGGTGCAGCACTGCGTGCGGGCTTCAAGGAAATTACAGGTTCCAATTGGGTGCCGCAGATCTGGATCAACGGCAAGCTGTTTGGCACGGAAGCCACGCTGAAGGAGCATGTCAGAAACAAGGATCTCGAGCTTGTTTTGAGAAAGGCTGGCTTGGAGTAAATCCATTGAGTTATTCTGATCATTTCCAAATTGTATAAGTTTAGCAAGTACAAAATGGATGTGTTTTTGCTGCAGATCATTGTTTGCTGCCTGCGGATTATTAATTCAAGATGCCTATCATCGTTTTCATAACCTTGAGGGACTTGAGAGCAAACCGTGGGGCATTGCCCCACACAAACTGACATGATCTGCGTGTCTTGGCGCGTTCCATAATTCTATCAACAATCCGAAGTAGTGTAATGGCTATCACTCAACGCTCTCACCGTTGCAATCGGGGT